>JAADVQ010000781.1:0-10637 GCA_023335835.1 Elongisporangium senticosum
ATCGTGGACCCAGAGCCGGTCATGGCAGCTCTCAGCGTGGCTGGACTGAGTCTTGCACTCACTGGGTACTCAGTGGCCCTGGACCTTTGCCTGAACCACAGCGCCAACAGCGACGAACCCCAATCAAACAAGCGCCAAGGATGCAATTTGGACAAACACTGCAGCATTTGGCGCCGTCGGACACACACAGTTGCTGCTTTGTACGGAACTCACAGAGTACAGCGGCCGGTATCGGAAACTCTGGGTACTTGCCGCATTCATTCACTGGAAAGTGCGTGGGTTTACTCTTGATCACATGTGCTCTCTTGCATCTTCACTTAAAATCTCTCCAATAAAATTGGCGACTTTGTTCTGCAGACCATTTTACTGAGTCAAATGCTGGAGATCGGACACCCACGACCATTGGTCTATTGGCTTTACAGGCTTGCTGTGCGCCAACATTTCCGTGTACGCGCTCGGTATTCTGCTCGGCACCACCACTCGGCGTTCATGGAAGTGCCTTGTAGGTCCTGCATTCTCCTGTCATTGCCAACTGGATGACTGTTGTCGTTTGTGTAGCTTCGATTTGCAGGCGACTACCTTGCTCCCGATCAACGTGCTGGGCTACTGCTAGTCGCACCTCAATATCGATCGCGGCCTTCTACTGCTGAACAATATCGTATATCCTGCGGGGTCCTTCGAGCGCGACGTACGAGCGTATGCCGATCCGGCTGAGATTGCGCTCGTTCTAGTCAACTTCAGTTCGCTGCGCATTCGATCCATCACAACATTTGTCTTTAGATCTGCTTGAACCTGTCGTTCGCGTACCGATTGAAATGCGTGGCCAATGCGCCAATTGAATCAAACCGGAACGCCGAGAAGCGCTGACTCAACAGGTCGATCCGTACTCCTTCCCACGCTCCTTTGCTCTCTTGCTGATGGCGTATGCCCTTGCGGTCGTACTAATCGCCCACAAAGCCATTGAAACATCGGAAGCCAAATGCAGAGCATATCCAGAATGCGTCGTGTATGCGTATTGATGGCGATCCAGCACTGACATTTGCCCCTTGCATCACAATCATCGATCAAGAGCGCGCTCCAAAAACGCTTGACGAATCGATCCATCCTGTGGATGCCACTGATACAGTCAAACATCTAGCCGCTTGGGGGGCCATGCAAACGCTTCATATCGCTGATCGAGTTCTTGTGGAATGGCCAAAGGAATTACACCGATGCGTCAAGCTGCACCACATGAAAGCTTGTTCGCTGGCCACTATATAACATTGTTTAAGCGTTAACCTCCGCTTTGTTGTTGCGCAGGACGCTCATGTACACGGACACCAGAGCGACTCTGTCCTGTGCAGCTGCATTGCATGATCTCGAGTACTGGTACGATCGGTATTGTATCGACTTGGCAGTTACCATGCTTTGCTTACGCGTCGCACGTGTTGATCAGGTACATCAAGGGCAAACGCGGAGCCACCAATCTGGTTGAGGTGCCTGATGATCTGTTCGCATCCATGTCTTCGCTGGCATTTCTTCACTTGGGAGGCCAAGCGCAGCATACGACTCAAGGCCTTGATCGTTGCCGTCTGCTTCCAGCTGCAGGAGTTGCCTTCATTCGATCCGCTGGTGAGTTTGGAAAGCGTGCGGATCGTCAACGCCCCGTTCCTGAAGTGCCGGCCATGGCGCCACTCAGGAGTCCGATCCCGTTCACAGCCACGTCACAAAGCCAGCTGTGCTGCAATGGATTTCTTGGCGCTTGTAACGTGACGCATCCGTACTGCGCGGCTCCAGTTCAAGCGACGCGCTTCGAACGCCACGCTTCTGCAGCGACCTTGGCGGCCTTCCAGACGCTCTCCGCGTTCGTGTGCCAGATCGCGACGCCCAGCAACGAGCTGGTCTCCAAATCCAACGTCGATCTCTGCTGGGCCGTGCTTTTCCGAGAGTACCACCCAAACGCAAGCAGCATGGCTAGGATCTACACGAGCCTGCGCATGCTGGTGATCTTCTGCTCGCACTACCAGTACGCCATCGAGGAGAAAGGCGTCAGATCCAGTTCAGTGTCGGTGGGCGCTCGGACGACGACCTCATGCGCTGATGGGCGTCACGTCACGTTGAGCAGAATGTCTGGTGGAAGCACGGATGGGCCAGCTCTGCATGCGCACGCAGCTGGCGCTCTTCCGCCATGCATTCAACGTGAATGACAGGCGGTCATCTCCGTGATGCGAGCGGATGAGCACGACGATGTATGATGTCCCATTTAATCCCAGGTCTCTGGGCTTACGCTGGTCAAAGCCCATGCGCCTGCGTCATCCCTCCTGTTCCCTTGTATGGGACAGGGCCATTTCGCTAGCTTTTCTGTGCGCCACATTCTCACGCGATCACTGTACGCTCACATGGCGAGAGACATCCCGGAATGCGTACTTATCTGATGAATGACAATAGTGTACTGTACAGTAAAAGAGATTCACTTGCGGTTTGTATGCATCGGCGGGAGCGGGTAGGGCATTGGTGACATGCACCGTTTCACTTCGCAGCCATTTCTGCAACCCCGGCCAGATGCCAAATCTCTCAAATCCATTGGTGTTTTCCTTAGATAATCCCATGAATATGGGAATACCTATGTGCAGTTAACAAACTGGGGCTTTTGGAACCCTATTGGTATTATTAATTACTACTACGTGCGCACTCATATTGTGTCTCCCTAGATGACCTGGTCAGTGGCTGCCTCAGTTTGTTGATCAGGAATGGCTGCCCATCTGGGTGATTGGCTGCTCGGGTTGATGACGCGCAGAGGCTCAGTGCCAATTAATACTGCTGTCTCCGGCTTTCGGCATGCCTTTGGGTCGTCTCCCCTCCCCACTGCACGCATTCACTCAAATGCCTACGGTACAACTCCATGGAAGGAAGATGCGTTCACTGGTGAATGAGAGACTCGGAAGCGCATCCACCCAAATTACGGTACAGATATCCAATCTAATCCGTCGTTTGGATAGATGAATGAACGCTCAACAGCCAAGGGGAGTAAACTGAACTGCCCAATCGTATCAGAAAACCTGTGGAATCAGTGATGCTAGGCCAAGTATAAAGGATCAGGATACCGTCCAACGAACCTACTGTGGTTCTGATTCACGATATTCCTTTCTGGTCCCGTATCCAAAACGCGAGACCTCAATATCTGTAACACTGGCACGGCCCCGCATGGAGAAATGTGGTCGCATCATCCATGCGCGGAGCTGGGAGCGCTGCGAACCAGTGGCTTCGACTACTGGAAGCAGAAACCAGCCAATGCATGCAGAAACGAGCACATACGAGCAAAGAATCGGTCTTGGTTTCACTATGTTTGCAGCACCATCCTAAATCAGTATTTTTTTTGGATATGTCAACCAACAACTGGACTGTATGAATGCCAAAACACGGTGGGATTCACAACAGCACAGCTTGAACAGACTTGTGTGCAACGCAGAAAAATGCACACAGGGACGAGAAAAGCCACGGATCACACAGTGGTCGCTGTCTCTGACCGCTCATGCGCTTCCTCCAAGCTCCACGCAACGCCACATTGTGCAGCCTCCCGGCAGCAGCAACCTCGTCCAGCGAAGGCGATGGGAGGAGGAGAAGAGACCGGGGGGCATCAAGGACTCCATTAAAACGCTATCGCGGCTAGGGCTCCTCGGACACATCTCCGTGGTCCATTGACTGGTGATGAATGTATCGGGACCGCACCACGAGTGCACCATCTGGTTGTTGGGGCTGGGCGACAGGGGGCGGGTCGTCCACACACACAAAAGAGAGTCGGAGCCAGAGCTGCCGGGGCGGCCGCACCACTTGTGTGGGGCTGTCCATTTCTCAATTCGCTCCGTGGTTGCCGTTCCTTCTCCAGTGCGCGCGAGAATGATGGTCACGCTGCAGGCGCTGGGCGCAGTGGCCGCGGTGCTGCTGCCTATGGCTGCTGGCACGGCCCCGCAGTCGGACTTCCCGGCCTGCGCTGTGAACAACCACCCGGAGTACTACTGCTGCCAGATCAGCGACGTGGACAGCTACGTGTTCACCAAGTACTACCGCCCGGACGGCGACGACTACGCCAAGGAGTACGAGGAGGGCTGGGCCAAGTCCCGCCAGATCAACTGGGTGCCCACGACGGAGACCCTGTCCAAGTACAAGCCCGACTCCCCCGAGTACGTGTACGGCGACGCCGACAAGACCTGTCGTATGCAGTTTGTGGTGGTCGACGGCGCCATTGTTGATACCCAGCAGTGCACTTTCGAACCGGCCAGCGGCGATGACCGATTCACGTACAACGCTTCGCTCGCTGAAGACTCGTCGGACACTTCGGTGTACTGGACCTTCAAGCCCAACCCGGGCAACAACAACGCCTCGTTCCCCGTTGGTGCCACCTGTGTGTCGCTCATGCTTGCTGACGGCTCGGTGAACTCGACTGCGCAGGGTCTGTGCACTTCCAGCTCGTACTCGTCGGTGTACCGTTTCACGACCTTCAAGGAAGCCCCACTTGTCGCCATCTACGTTGTGTACGCGCTCTGCTTCGCCCTCGTCGGCCTGTGGGTTGCTTACCGTGCTGCGAACAGCCGCTCGTCTGCTTCGGTTCCTCTTGTGTCCATTGAGGACGGCTCCAAGAAGCTGCTTGACAACCGTGGTGGCCCGGAAACCCCTGGCGTGAAGTCTATCAATGGTCCGTCGCTCGCTATGCGTGCCTCGGAGGTAAAGCTTCGCAACAGCGTTGAAGACATTGAGCAGGTTGGCTACACGCCGTCGGTCGTTGGCCACATCGTGTTCGCCTACTTTATCCTGATGACGGTCTTCTTGAACGTCCTTGTGATCTTGGTGGATATTGATAACAACGGCAAGTTTGCTGATTCCAAGTACGCCGGTTGGTTCAACAGCAACGACGTTATCATCAAGGTGTACATTGTCATCTGGGTTATTACGTCGGTCTGGTTTGGCGCTGTTGTCGTTCTTCGCGAGAGTTTGATCAACTACTTCCGTGTCCCCGACTCGCTTGACCGCTGCCAGTTTGTGCGCATGTACAAGCCTGAAAAGATGGAGGTTCTTCTTGCCGACCGCACGGGTGTGTCTGCTCTTGTTGCCAAGGTTGAAGCCTTTTTGTTCCCGAACGCTCGCCAGGGTTTTGAGCAGACTGTCCCTGTGCAAAGCGCCACTGATGGTGCTCGTTTCGTTGAGTTCCAGCACCTGCGTTATACGTTTGACGAAGTTGAGGGCAAGTTCATTCCTGGATCAATCGTCATGGGAGATACGTACGACGCCATCCTTGCTGAATCGAGTGGTCTCACCACCGCTGAGCACACACGTCGTCTTGATATTGTTGGCTTCAACGCCATTGAAGTTGAAATGCCGTCGTGGGGCAAGTCGACTGTGGAGGAATTCTTCTCGTTTTTCTACATTTACCAGCTGATGTGTTACTACGTCTGGTACTTCACGGCCTACATCTGGGTGTCCGTTCTTAACACCGTTGTCATTGTCGTGTCTGCGTCTGTCAACATTTGGGCCAAGCGTACGATGCTGTCGCAGATCGTGACCATGACCCACTACAGATCTGATGTTGAAGTCAAGCGCGATGGCGTGTGGAAGACTGTGCCCTCATCGGACCTTGTTCCTGGTGATCTCGTTCGCGTGGCTGAAAACTGGGTGCTTCCTTGCGACCTTGTGGTCGTCAAGGGTGCTACGGTTTGTGATGAATCGATGCTTACGGGTGAATCGATGCCTGTGCAGAAGTTCCCTGTTCCTGATGACAGCCACGACGTCTACGTCGCTGATGGCTCTGGTAAGAAGTACACGCTGTTCTCTGGTACCAAGGTGCTGGCTTCGGGTCGTGAGGAAGACATTCTTGCCGTGGTCCAGGCGACCGGTGCCCATACCAACCGTGGCCAGCTGGTTCAATCGATTTTGTTCCCTGCCCCTATTCGATTCAAGTACGATGAACACCTCAAGGCTGTATTCGCTGTGCTGTTTGTGCTTGGTTTCATCGCTGCCTACTTTGCTATGAAGTTCCTGATCGAGAACGCCGGTCTGACGAACAGTTTGTTCGCCTTCGTGTACGGCATGTTCATGTTCTCGGCTGTGCTCAACCCTCTTCTGCCCGTTGTCATCACGATCGGTCAGACCAACGCTTCTAAGCGTCTTCTGAACAAGGGCGTCAATTGCCTGAACCCTCACCGAATTATTCTGTGTGGCAAGGTGCGCGTGTTCTGCTTTGACAAGACCGGTACCATCACCAAGGAAGGTTTGGACTTCCGTGGATGCGTCCCCGTTAACACTGAGGCTGTTTCGTTCCTGCCTGAAGTCACTGATGTCGCTTCTGCTCCGATGAACCCTCTGATGAAGTACGCTCTTGCGTCTTGCCATGCTGTCGGTTCGATGAAGGATGACCTGGTTGGCATGGAAGTTGAAGTGAAGATGTTCAAGGCCACTCAGTGGAAGCTTATTGAATCTGAAGGCCAACACCCCGTTGTGCGTTCTGCTGATGGTTCGGATGAACTTGAGGTTGTGAAGCGCTTCGAGTTCGACCACCACCGTATGTCGATGAGCGTTGTGATGAAGCACAAGAGCACTGGCAAGATCTACGTGTTCACCAAGGGCTCGTACGAGAAGATGCAGTCTGTGTCGGCTGCTTCGAGCGTGCCTGCCAACTACACCGAAACCGCTGAGAACTTGGCCAAGAACGGTTGCTACGTGCTTGGTATGGCCTTCAAGGAGGTGCAGGGTGTCGCTGAAAGCGACATGGTTGCGTTCTTGGCCAACCGTGACGCCGTCGAGGAGGGTCTCTCGCTTCTGGGTCTTGTGATGTTCCGCAACGAGCTGAAGGAAGACTCACGTGATGCTCTTTTGACTCTGAAGAAGGGCGATGTCCGTACTGTGATGATCACAGGTGATAACGCTATGACTGGCTGCTTCATTGCCCGTGCCAGTGGCATGGTCAACGCTGAAGCTCAGGTTATTCTTGGCGACATGGTTGCTGACGAAGCCACTGGAAGCACGCTCGTGTGGAAGGACATCGACTCGCAGACTGTCTACTCGTCTGACGAAATTCGTGAGCTTGTGAAGGATGTGGACACGAACGTTGAGCTTGCTGTGACTGGCAAAGCTTTCGACTTCCTGCACAAGATGGGCGAAATTCAGTCGCTTCTTCTGAAGATCCGTATTTTCAGCCGCATGACCCCGAGCGGAAAGGTCGAATGTGTGCGTCTGCACATGGCCAGCGGTGCCGTCACGGGTATGTGCGGTGATGGTGGCAACGATTGCGGTGCTCTTCGTATCGCCCACGTGGGTGTTGCTCTCAGCGATGCTGAGGCTTCGGTTGTGTCTCCGTTCACGAGTAAACTGAAGTCGCTTGAATCAGTGGTGGATGTTGTCCTCGAAGGCCGTGGCGCTCTTGCCACGTCGTTCGGTAACGTCAAGTACTTGATCATGTACGGTCTAATTGGTATCGGCTGCCGTTTCGTCATGTACAGCAACAGTGTGTTCATTTCGCAGTTCGGCTTTATGTACCTTGATGGTGCCATCCTTGTGGGTATTTCGTACGGTATCACGCGCTCGCGCCCGCTCAAGAAGCTCGGCACGTCTCGTCCTACGTCCAGTCTTGTTGGCGCTACCACGCTGTGCTCGATGATCGGCTCAGCCATCATTCACTGGATCTTCCTGTACATTGGCACCCAGCATGTGGTCACTCGCCCGTGGTACTGCCCGTTCAACCCTGCAAACATCAACCTGGTGCAGTGGTGGCACTTGCAGGATACCAACCTTGGCTGCTGCCTGTGGTACCTGATCTGCTTCCAGCAGTTGAGCACGGGTATTACCACCAGTCTGGGCTCCAAGTTCCGCCGCCCGGTGTGGCGCAACTACTTCCTGGTTTTCATCTACCTGGTGCTCTTCATCTGGGCAGCTGTGATGTTCCTTGGCCCCCCGAACCGCCTCACCGACCAGTTCCGTATTGCCAGCAGCACCAACGTTATCGTTCTGCCCGATATCCCGCTCCCTCAGTCGTTCCGCTGGGAAATCTTCGGCATCGGCTGCGCCAACACGGTGGTCGTGGTTCTCTACGAGTACCTTGTGATCCTTGGCCCCGTGCGCAACATGTTGCGCGCTCGCTTCCACAAGGACGTGCTTCCCATGAAGCTCTAAGTTGTGCAGGACGACCGAAATGAGGTCGTAGACGTACTTTGCTCACGCATTGGAATTGATATGTGCGCTCACAAGTGTTCAGTGTTTTGTTAATGATTCAACATAGCTCGACCTTGTATATTCTATCGTTTCTTTATTGTCATGTGAGAGCCACCGGCCTAACCATGGTATGCATATTTTTTAGGTAAGATTCTTCTGCTGTGTTGAAGTTGCTTCGCGAAGCGTTTAAAATCGTCCAGGGTATCTTCATCATGCACAACTCTATAAAAAACTGAGGTGTTGAGTTTATTTTTGCTTCGAGGCTGTGCGTTCAAAAATACCATTGAGGTAAATGCCTGTCGCAGACTGCCGCACCATATTCTCATTGTTTATCGTTTGCCTCGGTTCCCTAAAGCGCCTACGACATCTATGGCAGTTGTCGCGCCGGAAGACACGGAATCCAAGCCAAAGCCCTCAAGCTACGACACTCCGGACGCTGCCGAAGAAGATGAAGAGGAAGTCGAGATCGAAATCCGAGGTGCGACACCCGTCTCTGCAGAGCATCCACCCTCGCCGTCAAAAAGCAAACGTGATGGTGTGAGCAAATTTCTACGGTTTCCAGTCATGTCGACTGCGTTGGAGATGGAAGGCGACAACCCAGATGCCCCCGAAACGCCGACGTTCAAGTCACGGATGCGAGCGCTGCTGCACCTGCCCAATTCAGCTATCAAGCAGACGTGGGAGAAGCTGGACATCTCTGAGGATGGCATTTGCGAGCAAGAGGAGTATGGCGATTGCCGAGAAGGCTGGTTTTGGAAGAGTGTGCACGATGTTCTGTTTGGAAGCAATACCATTCAAGGCCAAATCGGCGGCGTCGTCTTGCTGATCATGATCACCACAAGCGTGACCCTAGGTAAGTGAGTTCGCTTCGTTTCAGCCAATCACGTATGTAGACTCACGTGCGTCTTGTGCCGTTCAGCCGTCATGGACAGTGTGCACTGGATCCGAACCGACTATGGAGACTTTATTTACGGCTGTGAAGTTTTCTTCACCGCAATATTTTCTATCGAATACCTACTTCGAGTGTCCTGTCTTCGCAATCCGCGCGAGTACATCTGCAGTGCCATGGGCATAGTGGATATTTCATCCATTGTTCCAACGTTTATCAGTAAGTGGACTCTTGCCCAGTTGCCTTTCCACATATTCTCTACGCTAACATTGTTCAATATTCCTTACAATCAGCGTTCTTTCTCCCACCGGCTCGTCCCTTGGCAGATCTAGCGACTTTGCGCATTTTCCGCGTTATCCGCGTGTTCCGTGTGCTTCGTCTCGTTCGCTTCGTTGACGCAGCGTCGGCTCTCAGCGAGAACATCAATTCCAACAAAATGCGCGTCGCGGTGTTCATGTTCTTCGTGTTTTCCATGATTATCGTCATCGGGTGCACCATGTATTTGATCGAAGGCGAGGCCAATGGCTTTTCAAACATCCCAGTAAGCCTTTACTGGGCTGTTGTGACTCTTACAACAGTTGGCTATGGCGATATTGCTCCGTTGACTGTTCCTGGCCGCCTGCTTGCCGCTGTGGTCATGTTCTCTGGTTACGGAGTCATTGCTTGCCCGCTAGTACTGAACACTCAGACCGAAGAAGAAGCCCTCAAACTGAACTGTGAATGCCAACGCTGCTTCCGAGGGCTACACCAGCAAGACGCCAATTTCTGCCGCCATTGTGGTACGGCTTTGCGTACCAAAACGAAAAAGACCAAAAAGAAATCTGCCCGCATCGCGAGTTCGGCTGAAGTTACAGATATGGGCACAACAGAAGATAGCGAAACTTCTCGAACAGGATCACGACTCAGATCGCGGACGAGGGAACAAATGACCAAAATTGAAGACAACCAACCACCTCAACGCATTCCGACAGGAGCTGAAACGTCGCTTTGAGACTTTGCATTCACTGATGAAATCCAAGGCTGATTGCATCTAATGATCACGAGTTGTATAAATATACATGCATAGACAGATGCTTGAGAAGTTCATTTCGATCCTTGGTTGGAACATGGGCCTGATGTGTGAATATATGTATATGCATTTGCTATTGTTTTCGCTGATCTTTTACTCGTGTTCTGAGGAGATAGTTCGTAGGCATTGTGAATTCTTTCAGCATCTCATCAGCTTGAGCTTTTGTGATTGCTTTGCAATGCTTCATTCAGTATTTACCAATCTGTAACTCTTTCAAGGAATCAAGGAATCAAGACAGAAGTTATGAATTTTGCCAATCTGCCTCAAGGCACTCGTTCTCATATGGGCACAGATAGATAGATCTCCCATCATTTAAAGTTCGAAAGCGATCGAAAATCGAAAATGCACAAACTGACTCATCGGTCCTTCCACATGAAATTCCGCTCAAGGTGACGTGACGTATCGGTCTCCACCCATGGACCAACAAGGAATCCATTTTTACCACCGAAGGCTATTTGATACAGCCTGGCCAGGCTTCCAGGACCGGATCGCATGCATCGC
>JAADVQ010000782.1:0-10628 GCA_023335835.1 Elongisporangium senticosum
GCTATCGGGAGACGATGGACCTGCATTCTGGCGGTCGCGGGAGGACTTGAAGGCGCTGGGCTGCCAACCTTCCTTGCTGCCGACGGAATTGAAGTATCCGGCCGAGAAGCCGCCTCTGAATGCGCCATGGAAGCGACGCCGGCCCTGCTCGTCCGTCACCTGATACAGCATTACATATAAAACGCAATTAGCAACCGCCAAAGAGCCGCCGCAGCAGCCGATACAGAGACAGACGGACCTCCTGGTTCCATCCGCCGGAGCGCTTCATGGTCGTTTGTGCCAATGCAAGTACCAGGTAATATAGGGCATCCTAAAACAGATTCGTTTTAGGGTCTCTATTTAGGACATTTTTGGCGCAACTTACGGCTTTCAGCGGCACCGTCACGACAATCCCAGTCGCAATGCCGTGTCACCTGCTGCGCGAGTTTGCGCTGCGAACAGGCACTGGGCTGCGAATGCCATATCAGTAACTATCCAGAATGCGGCTTGCACGTGGAAGCCTTAGCAGGACATTCGCAAACGCAAGACGATTTGGACTGATCATGCCATCACGAGTGCTTTGTAGTATTTGCTTTAGCAGTGAGTTCGTGTCGGATTATTATCGCGTTAGTGGCTGACGTGGCACTTTGAAGTCCAAGCGAGCGTCATGTATCCGAAATACATTCGCTGCGCATTGCACATTTATCGTCGCCGGCATCGTTCAAATCTATCAAGTTTCCATGTCGTAACTGCGAACCGCCTCCACATGATTCTGAAATCGTCGGCTCGGACAGGTGTGCTGTTTTCTTTTGAATTTGTCTGCGTTAGTGTCTCTCACAAGTAGACCAGTCTCCAGTCGACATCTTGATCAACTCATAAAGGGCGATAATCGAGGTGACGATTTGGATGATCTGGAGGGAAATCTCGACGGCTGATGGGAGAACTAAAACACAGAGTCGGGCAGAACGTGCTGTACCTTCTTCTGATTTTGCTTTGCGCTTCTCGATGACTCGAATATCGCTCGCACGAGCTTGCACGGCTGAGCGCAGGGTACTTCGATGTCTCACAGATGCCAGAGTCAATATGTCAAAGTTCACATTGTCGTCGGCCTCTTTGTAGCACACACAAGCTTCTTTGAAGTTTGTAACTGCGCTCTTCATATCGGCGGTGAACGACTGCCACGCAATCCAACCCGAAATCATCGCCAACACATTAAGGACGAAGTCGATATCGACGAGCTTCATGGTCTGCACTGCGACGGCCGGACCGCCGCCTGCTTGCATTTTCCATTCTTGCGCATTGTCGCAGGAAACAGGATGGGATCCTGTATTAGATGTGTCCCAGTACTTTCCCAGACGCCTCTTCAAGTTTAGTAATTCATCGTACTTAACCGAACTCTCACGTGCACGGCGTAATTTTAGGCGTGACCCACTCCACGTCTTCACCCCCTGAGGTCAGCACGAGCATCATCATCCGACATCTTCCATGGACTCAGTGCTGACGATCCCCACGCCAATGCCTCCGCTGCCGCCGTCCACGTCCGCGGCCGCTGAGCTGGACCGCTTCAACCAGTTCTTCGCCAGCTGCGATGCGGCCACGCGCGACCGCCTGCAGAAGGCGCTGGACGTGATCCACCGCGCCATCGATCTCTTCGGCGTGGACGGCGTGTGCTTCAGCTTCAACGGCGGCAAGGATTCCACGGTCGTGCTGCATCTGCTGCGCATTGTCATCGCGCAGCGCGAGCAGCAGTCGCTCGAGGAACAGAGCGAGCGCTTCATGCCGGCGCCGCCATCGTCGGTGAGCTCGCCCCGTCAGAGTCTGACGCTGCTGGCATTCCCCAATCAGGAGCTGGAAGCGCGCGTGAAGGAGCAGATGCAGCGCGTGCCCGTCATGTACTTTGACTCACACGACCAGTTCCCGGAAGTGCGCGACTTCATCGAGCAGTGCACCTCCAGGTACAGTCGCATAGACAAGTTCGCGCTTGCGTGTCATTGCCGTCATCTCATGACCACTTTGCTCTGCTATTAGATACTCGGTGAGCTGCCACGTGTACAAGTGCGCATTCGTCGAGGGAGTGCAGAACATGCTGGACAAGCTCAAGATCAAGGCGATCTACATGGGTGTGCGTGGGGGCGACCCGCACACGGAGGACTTGGAGCATTACTCGCCAAGCACCCCCGGATGGCCGGCCTTCCTGCGCGTGAACCCGATCCTACGGTGGACGTACGAGGACGTCTGGCGGTTCCTGCGCGAGTGCGACCTCGAATACTGCAGACTCTACGACCATGGGTGCGTTGGGCTTGCGCTTAATACTGCGGAATATTGCTGATGCTGATGGCGTGGCTTTGCAGATACACATCACTGGGCAATATCTATGACACGGTGCAGAACCCAGAGCTGTGGCGGAGCGGCGTGGACGGCGAGGAAGGGTACTACCTGCCGGCGTACGAGCTCAAGGACGGATTGTCCGAGCGCTGCGGCCGCCAGAAGAAAGCGCACACGACCTCCAAGGCAACCGAATAGACACAACATAAGCATTCCAACTGCTCCATGCGATAAATAGACTCGATGAACATGCGTGATTCCAATGTAGTACTACTATAAAGGCTCTTTATGGTGTCTCTGTTCATTTGGCTTAGAGCTCAGCGTCTGGACCTGGAACGAGATCGCGACCGACGCGAGCGATATCGCTGGCGTTCGTATGACAGAGAACGCGATCGGTCACGATGGCGGCGCGGCGGCGATGCCGAGGGTGAGCGTACTGCTCGTCTGGACGAGGAGAATCTGTCTTCAACGGCTCGATCTCTAGAGCGCGAGGCGTGACGACGAGGTCGCGACACGGACGGAGAACGAGACCGCGACCGTCGGGAGTCACGATGGCTTTCCTCACGCCGGCTTCTTGAGGCGTGAGCATCATCTGGATCCTCGCGTTTGCTCTTCTCCTCTTTCTTCTGCTTCTTGTGCTCCTTCTTGTGCTCCTTCATGAGCTTCTTCTTGAGCTTCTTCTCCGCCTTGGCCGCCTTCTTCGCCTCTCGCTCGGTCATTCTCCCGCCTGCCTCATTGGTGGTCACGGTGCCTGGCAGCGCGTACGTGTCGTCTGCGCGACCGCTGGCAAGGTCGTCCTGGTACCGCTGGGCCAGCGTTTTCTTCGGCCCCGCGTCGACTCCGGTACCAGGAACAGGCGCCGCACCGAGGCCTTCGATCCGGTCTGCGCTCACATCGTCTCGTTCAGAGGCGCCGCGCTTTAGCAGCTCCTTCATCTCCGTCGTGTCCAGTTGCTGTGTCGGAGCTGCTCGACGGCGTGGAGCGATGCCCCTGGGAAGCAAAGCACCATGGTCAGTTGAATTGCCATGCATATATCCAATCGCCTAGCGGCGTCTGACGTACAAAGCCTCGTTCATCACGTCTTCGTCGCGCTGCTTGGCGGCCGCGATCTCAGCCTGGAGCGCTATGGCACGGTCCGCCTTGCTGGCCTTGGCGTACCACGTCAGGTCTTTGCCTACAATACAGCCAATCAGTATCAGGCAGCATGTGGCACATTCATACGCATCGATCAACCCACCTTTCTGCCAACGCCCGACGGTCGCGTGCACCGAATGGCCCAAGTAGTTCTCTCGGTACTTGTCATTCTTCACATCGTCCCACTTAAACTCTGCCGAAAGCACAAGCCACACAGCCATGTCAAAAACGACTCTATGTCCTTCTCAGCGCATTATCGGCAACAGGAACGTACGATCAGCGCCGCCGCGCGTGCCGCCCGTACGGTAGTTGGTCTTCCCGAAGCTCATGCCTTCCTCCAAATGAGCTCGGAGGTCTCAATGTTCACGTGCACCACATCAAACTAGTATTTGCGTACACCACATTCCTTCCAGATTGAAAAACCCTGTTTTGAAGGTTTTTCCGTCCAGCGAAGGTCCGCCCATTTGAGGAATCCAAAGCAGCGACAGCAAGAGGATGCAGGGCAGCTTCCGCGATCTTGCGATCAACACCAAGGGCGACGCGCTGCAGCAGCGCCGCGCCAACGGCTGGACGGAGCCCAACGGCCGGTCCACATCCCCTCCCGTGAACAACTACAGCACGTTCTTCGGTGCCGATGCGGTACGTGGAAAGCCATACCCCGAACGAATGGCTGCTTCGCGATCCTCTTGATCTGATTTATGCGGTCTCTGGTCTGCAGGGCGTACAGTCGCTGCTGCGGACGTCCGACAAGATCGAGGCCTCTAAGAAACAGGTCCACGAGACGGAGCAGGTAGCCAAGCACGTGCTCGTGGACCTGGAGCTCCAGCGCGCGCAGATGCAGGACATGAAGGGCATGGTCTCCGAGACCTCGAGCGCCACGAGCCAAGTGCACATGTACCTGCAGATCATCGCCGACCGCTCCTACCGACAGAAAGTGAGTCGTCGATTGGATCGTGCTGGTGGCTGTGGCTCCTAATCCAGGCTGATTCATGGGTATCTGTCTATCTGTAGATCTGTTTGTGGATGATCATTATCCTGCTGGCGATCGCCGACATTGTCGTGTTCTATCTGTTGTTCGTACGGAACTAAATATACTGCGCAGCTATTAGTTGATCATCCTCTCTCTTCTTCTGTTCCATTGCCAGCAAGAGACACAAGCCATTGCATTGCGTAGTAGGAAAGCAGAGTCTCTCCTGTTATCTTATGCTGACAAATTTACTACTAAACCTCAGTCGGACAGCTTACTCCTCCGGGGCCGGAGGACCGCCACCCATCTGCTTGCCGGCGCGCATGACTTCGTCCACGAGCAGCAGTTGCGAGGCCAGCGTCGTGGCCAGGTGGATGAACTGACGCTTGACGCGGTAGTTGTCCCAGATGCCCTCCTGGCCGGGCAGCATGGGCTCGCCCGTGAAAAGATCGATGCCGACAGCCTCGCCCGAGTTGGCGTGCTCCTCCTGCACGGCGATCAGCGTGTCCTGCACGTCCAGGCCCGAGTTCTCGGCCAGCACCTTGGGGATCACCAGCAGCGCGTCGGCGAAGGCCTGCACGCCGAGCTTGGCGCGGCCCTTGACCGATCCCTTGTATTTGTTGAGCGCCTCGTGGGCTGCGAGCTCGAAGGCGGCAGCGCCGGGCACGACGCCCTGGTCCTCGATGGCGTTGTTCACGGCGCGGATGCCGTCGCGGATGGCGTCCTTGATCTGCGCGATCGTGTGCTCGTTCGGGCCCTTGATCAGGATCGTGCACGACTGCGGGTGCTCAACGTCTTCCACGAACGTGTATCTCTCCTCGCCCAGGGTTTGCTCGTAGACCTTGCCGGCAAAGCCGAGCATGGACTCGTCCATGTCCTCGGTCGAGTTGATGGGCATGCCGCCGCAAGCCAGCGTGATACGCTCCATGTTGCGGCGCTTGGCGCGGCGCAGCGCGAGGATGCCCTCCTTGGCCAGCATGTCAAGCGACAGCGGGTCAATGCCCTTCTGGTTGATGATCACGAAGCTCTTGCCGTTCTCATCCGTGCACACCTCGCGCTTGAGCTCGATGATCTGCTTGACCTTGTCGTCCGTGAACTTGCGCTCGGCTTCGACCATCTTCTCGCGCTGGTCGGCCGAGTTGTAGAAGAAGCCCGAGTTCACCTCGCTCTTCTCGTACTCGAGCGAGACGTTGCACGTCATGATGAAGCAGTTCTCGAGGCTCGTGGGCATGTCCGGGTGGCGCGAGCCGTGGTCCAGCACGAGGCCCTTGATCAGACGCGAGTCGCTGCTGCTCTGGTGCAGCATGTGCATGATCTCGATCATGTGCAGGTCGATCGGGCGGCCGGGCTGCGCGATGGTCAGCACGGCGTCGGTCACGATCTCAGTCAGCTGGTCGGCCAGCTTCTGGTCCAGCTTGGTACGCAGCGACGTGCGCGCCACCGAGCAGAGCAGCTCGCGGTCCTTGAGCGGCTCCTTGTGCACGACCTTGAGGCTGTCGAGCACGCGCAGCACCTCGTCCTTGGCGAGCTCAAAGCCCTCCGAAAGGACGCGCGGGTGCAGGCCTTCGGCCAAGAAGCGCTCCGACTGCTTGAGCAGCTCACCGATGAACAGCACGGTGGACGTAGTGCCGTCACCCTGTGACAGCAATCGCGTTAGTAGTCCGTTCCCCTGTGCAGAATGGGTAACCGACGCCCGTTCAAACGCACCGTCACGTCGTCCTGGGCCGTGGCCGCGCGTGCGATCAGCGCAGCCGTCGGGTGCTGGATCTGCATCTCGTGCAGCAGCACGTTGCCGTCCTTTGTGAGTTTGATCTGGCCGGCGCCGCCCACGAGCATCTTGAGCGTGCCACGGGGACCTGCATTAAGAAGGATCGCGTTTAGATCAGTTGGGCAATTGGGGGCAAAGGGAAAGAGAGGACGCACCCAAATTGGACTTGAGCACGCCCTGCAGGCCCTTGGCGGCGCTGACGTTGACCATCAGCGCCTGCGACTTGCTCACGATCTCCGCGTTCGGGTTCATGCCGCGGTAGCTCATTTTCAATGGAGACGTGCGTCTGGTCGAGCTCCTTTTGCAGATTGCCCTACATGGGGGCGTTTTATTTTCGCACGATCCATGTTAGCTTACGCGTAAAATACGTCTTTACGATAGTGAGTGTCGGTGTTCCTGGGTAAAGCAATGTAGGTTACGCTCTTGCAGCGACATTCGAGGTGTAAATTACATGAACTGACCGAGTTTTGCTGTGGCCCCATGCAAAGTCTGTGGTGAGGAATTGCAGGCGGGTTTGGAGCTAAATGTAGGCCGCTCCACATGGAGGCCCAGATGGTAACAGGTAGACCGTCCCACTTTCATGTCATTGAGATCATGGGTACAAAAAGGCAACATCCACAACACGAATTCTCCTCTTTAGTAAAGAGGAAAAAATACATGGTCGCGATCTTCGTATAACCATCGCCCCGAGATGCAAGCTATCTCAGCTTTGATCATGGCTGCGTTGGAAAGATGTTGCTGATAAGGAGGATGCTACATCTCAATGTGATGGCCAGTGATTCAAAAAGAGCGAATCAGCAACAACAGCCAGCCATGTGACGCCTCTTAGTGCAGATCTCTCTACCTCCTGATATAACTGTTTCTCTTATACGTTTTTCTGGATGCAACTGGAGCCAGTGGCGCGGCAGTGACCGCCACTGCTATGTCCAACCCACGAAATATGGGGGGGGGGGGATACATGCAGGATAGCGCATTTACCCTTGGCAGGTGCGCAGTGATCACAGCGCTAAAATATGATGCCCTTTCTTGTTCACGCAATGGGCTGAAGCATTGAATTGAAAGGTACCTTCTTCATTTAGGAAACTGGAACGGCCTACTTTCACTCAAGGTATCAGAGGACCCAGATCACGCGGAATCGAACATGAGCGACGCCAGAATGCGCTCCAGTAGCTGGCCCGTGTTGTTGTTGAACTCTGAGCTGGCGTCTGGAATGCCGTTGTGGGGCCAGTGGCGCTGGATGGATGGGGTCTGGATGCGCTTGGGCTGCTTGGGCATGGATGTGATCGCAACGATTCAACTTGTCGACTGACGTTCGTTCTGCTCGGACCGCAGCATCTGGGGCCATAGTGGTTCACTCATGCGTCTCAGGGAGCCTCCCGCCCCATCATCGCGAGAAAGGGAGAGGATCGTTTTGCTCTTCAAAGGAAAATTCCATGGAGATGCTGTTTATACTGTAATGCGGTCATGGGGTATACTACAATGCTCTCAGTGGGAGCAGATACATCAAACACGCTTCCATGATGACGCGAATGCAAATGCGCTTCAGGCACAATGTATTGGCAATACCGTAGTAAAGTAGAAAGGATGGAAGCACTTGCGTTTTGCCAAATCCAATGGAGGTCGATTCGCCACTTCCTGCAGCGCCAGACCTCGTCACTGGTCCAGGATATTCTGCAGCTTGTTGCTTGGGTTGAAGTCAGCCAGATACGCGCAGAAAGCCGCCCAGGAACTCTTCACTGCATCAAGCAAGCGTCCTCTCTGCTCCTGGTCGACGTCGTCCATGTCGTCAAAGTAGAACCAGCGCCACTGCTTCGTCGTCATCGTGATGTGGCTTGAGGAAAACGGAAGAAATGACAAGTGACTGGATTGCCGACCTCCTTGGGATTAATACAATCGAACAGATGAATTCCCCAATTCCAACGGCTCTCTCAGCCGAACTGTCTACTGAGCTGGACTGCGAGTGAGTGGCCCCAGAAAGGATGGACGCACGTATCCCCAGAACTGGTCTGTGGTTGAAGAAAGACCGACTGGATTGCGCACATCAACTTGGTTATTATATTTTACTTCTGCTTGCCTTGAAGCAAAGCAGCTCTTCTAAATACGGGTCCTACCTACCTACCTACCTACTGCTATTACTACTCCACTGCTTGTGAGTGCTGGATTTTACCACGTGGAGCTCTCGCGGAGCAATTCCTCCACGTCAACGTCGCCAAAGTTCACACACTCATCGTGCACCGTACGCTTCGCGAGTTCTTCTTCGACCAAACGCGTGGCTTCTTCTTCCAGCAGACTCTCCATCTCGTCTTCGTCCACCGACTGAAGACTGCCAGGAAGTGTCGTGGTGTTCTCGTATTCATGAACGCGCTGGCGCACCAAGCGCGGCTGATCCAGAGACTGCGAGCGCGATCGGCGCATGCCAGTCACTCGGATCGAGTCGTCGTCGCCATTCTCCGGTTCTGGTTCATGCTCCGGTTCGCTCACTGGAGCAGAGGCCGTTGGCTTGGCGGCGGCTTCGTCCTGCGCGGTCGGGAGCTGGTGTCGACATACTGGACACACATTGTGCTCCGTGAGCCAGGGCATGCCGCACTCCTTGTGCATCATGTGGCTGCAGGGCAGCGCGATGAATTCGTCCTTGATCTCGTAGTCGCACAGGCAGATCGGGCAGTCCGTGAACTTCTCCGTCTTGCTGGAGCTGGCCGTCCAGCACTTGGTCGGCATCTTGTCCAGGAAGCTCTTGCTCGTGGGCGGCGGGCCTTGGCTCTCCTGCTGGTTGCGCACAAACAGCTCGTGCAGCGCGCGCATCATGCCGTCCGACTCCATGTGGTGCTGCATGCCCGTCCAGAAGTTCAGGCCGTCATCCAAGAAGCCCATGGGCGACGGAATGAACTGCAGCGTCGGGCCGCCGTCGCCGCCAAACTGCATGGTGAAGGTCACCGGCGGCGGCATGAAGAACACCAGTCGAGGCTGCTGCTGTTGCTGGGCCGAAGCCGTGGCCGTGGGCACATTGCTGCTGTCGCTCATCTTCGTGGGTCTTTCTCGTTCTCAGAAACTTTGCGAATGACATCTGAACCAGACTTTGACAAGGTGGAGGACGGAACCCTCGTCTCTGATTGGTGGAAATGGCCGTTTCGAGAACAACAAGATTTTTCACTTTGTTGGCGTAATCGGGATCTATTTCTGGACAATTCCAGAACGCTAGCCTGTGATTGGCTAAGGGGCGTAAACACGCGAGGATGATGAGCGACTTGATGACGTGAACTGGCTGCCATATCGCACTTTAGCGCATGTGTACAGTAGCCCTGTTCTGTGCATGTTTTATACCCGGTTGTTGAAGATCGGCAGTTCCTAACAAGATGCAAGTCATTGGCGTCGGCATCGCGACTATCGACGTGATCCAGGAGGTGGAGGAGTATCCCAACGGTAACCTACGTTGAGTTTTGGGCATGAAGAAGCGAGGCAGTGGCCGTCTGATGACGTCTAATCTGTGCACAGAGGATGCCAAGGCGAGAAACCCAAAGCATCCGCTCGCCCCTGCGACGTGTGACAAAGCCACGCTCACATGGGAATTTTCTGTGTGTGTCTCTTGCGTATGGAGAGCAGATTCGAGCCACAGCGTGTCGGAGAAGCAGGTGAGAGGTCCATATTCTGCGCTGCTCTTTGTGATCTCTCTCTTGACCTGTGCTTCCTACAAATGCTTCCTACTGAACAGAGGAGGCAATGCGACCAATGCGCTGGTGCGTTGTGCGTGTCTCTAGACGAATTGAATGCCCTTGAACGTCGTCTCTGGTTGAATCAGGTCGTCTGCGCTCAGCTGGGCCTGAGTTGTCGTTGGATTGGAACTGCTACGGACCCGATAAAGGACGCGGACTCGGCACTTGTGCTTTCGGACCTGCAGCGCTTCAATGTGGAATGCGACGCAGTCGCGATCCTGCAGAGCGGATCCATGCCCGTATCCGTAAGTACAATATGTGGTTCCGGTACTAATGGTGTTTTGCAGGTCTCAGTGATGGCTGTGTTGTCGGCAGTATATAATCACGAGCAAGGCCACTGGTTCACGAACGATCATCCACTCGAGAGATCTTCCAGAGCTGACGTACGCAGCCTTCCAGAGCTCGTTGCTCACACTGCCCACGACAGATCAGCCGCTATGGGTCCATTTCGAGACGCGCAACATGGACAATGTGTTGCACATGATGCAAGACGTTCGTGAGGCTCGTTCTGGAGCCACGATCTCGCTTGAAGTCGAAGCCTTACGCCACGATTGGGCCATGGCCAAGCAGTACGTGTTCCGTCTGGACCTGGAGTAGGTTCTATTACTGTACTTCTTACTCGCATTGTCTATGGCCCACAGATTAGCAGCGCTCGCTGACTTCGTGTTCATGTCGAAGGATTACATTCGCGAGAACCTCGGGTTCTCTGACGCTCAGGCGTTCCTGCAATCCATCGCAGCCGAGA
>JAADVQ010000783.1:0-10617 GCA_023335835.1 Elongisporangium senticosum
AGGAACTCCATAGTGATGAGCGACGATCCACTGCAAAAGAAGGCATCCAAGTTCCAGGTCAAGCCAGTTCAGCTCCTGTAGTGTCTGCTGAGGAGCACCAGAAGACTGAGGAAGCGACCCCCAAGGACGTCTCTGACGACGAAGATCCACACGACGATGTGTCGGTGGCGGCAAGAAACAGTAAAGAGCCACAAGCAGCGGATGCTGACGAAGTTGGCGAATCCATGGAGGCGGAGCACCATGAGAGAGCGGAGCCTGCGGCAGCGCCACACTACGAAGAGGATTTCAAGGACGAAGACGACGAATCTTCTGACGTGGAGCACCATGAAACAGCTGAGGATGTGGCCAGAACGGCCCCGCTTTCAGAAGACGACGAGTTTGAGGATAACTATCCGTCCAATCCGCAGTACGAGCCTGATCCGGTCGTAGAGCTGGTGACCACACACAACGGATTTGCACTCGAAAGGCCAGCAGATGGCGATGCTGAGTCTGAAGTCAATCCAGAGCCGCGGAATGTTCACCCCAACGCGCCCAACGTGGAAAACAGAGCAGACGCATCGGTGGAGGAGGGCGAAATGGAGCACGAGCAAGGCTTCGTGGTCGACATTAAGTCACCTCCAGTGGCGGAGGTGAGCAACGCGGAGCTGCTTCAGACCAGCGATTCGCCTACAGTTGGAGCGGAGGAGCCGAACGCGCCCCAAGGCTTTACCGTGGACCTTGAACCTCCGATCGAAGTTGTCCCCGGGCCAGGTCTCAGTGATGCGACCTCACGGGACGGCAACGCGGCTCCAGAGAGCGATCCAGTCCAGGGCTTCCTTGTACCGGTGGGGTACTTGGTAGGCGCTGGCGTTGATCCGATAGCAACGGAGGAGGAGCCAGTGGAACGATATTACTACGAGCAAACGCAGCCGGTAGAAGCAGCAGATCACCGTCCACACGGCTTCCAAGGGCTGCTGGACCATGTGGGTGGAGCGCTCGATCGTGCGCTGGACGTCTGCGAGCAGCTCGTGGAGACTGCTGGGGAGAACATTGAGCAGCACGTCACAGCGGCAGGTTATTCGATGGCCCAGAGTCTGCAGCACACGCAGGAGGCCGCGGCAAACGCGATCCAGCGTCTTTGGCGCCGGCGTCAGCCCAGAGAGCCACTGCATAATGAGGCTGCCCATGCAGATTTCTACGAAGAGCCGGCCGAAGCAGAGTCACCGCATGCCGAGATCTTCAGTGCAGATCCTCATGAAAAGCCGTATGAGGCAGACCCAGCGCAAGCAGAGCCGTCGCCATCGCCGGTGGACTCTGCTCGCACCACCACGACAAACGAGTACTCTGGGTTCTCAGATGACGAGACCCCGTAAGCGACACCTTCGTGCAACATTCCCACTCCCGCACACAAGGCAAGATGATCTCATGCGTCGCGGTCATCGGCGCGTCGGTGCGTGCGTCTCTCTCTCTCTGTCTCTGGTGCGCACTGACTGACTCTCATGGCCACAGAACAGTCCGCTGTATATCTGCACGTTCGATGAGGATGAGGACCTGGGCTTCCACTACATCGCGCACGTGGCTCTGGACGTCGTGGACGAGAAGATGCGGCAGGCCGGCGTGTCCACGGCCAAGGACGACATGTACCTGGGCTTCCTGGGCCCCATTGAGGACTACCGAGTGTACGCCTATGCTCCTCGTCTCTGTCTATGAGGCCAATGGAGCTAACTCTGTCGTCTGCGTAGCTATGGGTACGTGACCAACACGGCCGTCAAGTTCGTGGCCATCATGCAGGACTCGCCCGTGCGCGAATCAGAGCTGCGAACCGTAAGAGAAGCGCAACTGCTACTGCGATCGTACAGAGCCGCT
The DNA here is from genome assembly GCA_023335835.1 of Elongisporangium senticosum. NCBI lineage: Eukaryota > Oomycota > Peronosporomycetes > Pythiales > Pythiaceae > Elongisporangium > Elongisporangium senticosum. The sequence continues at coordinate 1,846 of JAADVQ010000783.1, forward strand.
GACAACCACCTGCTCTAGTTCTTCGCAGAGCTGCACAAGCTGTACGTGAACGCCATGTCCAACCCCTTCGCGCCCATTGGCGAGCGCATCGCGTCGCCGACGTTCGAGAAGAAAGTGAGCGCGCTCGTGGCGCAGCAGAATGCACTGCTGTAAATTCCCGTTAATGCCATCTACCGTCTCTGAGTCTAGCTAAGGTCCTCCATGGACAGGTCGCCGACGCCGCTCTCGTTCACGTCGGCGTCGTCGTCGTCCGAGTCCTCTTCGGCGTCCTCCTCCTCGATCTCGGGCATGGGGAAGCGCAGGATGGCGGCCACGCCGCTGATCTGGCCCAGCTTCTCGCCCGAGACGTGCAGACTGCTGAACAGCCGCACCACGCCGCCGTTGGCGCGCACGCTCTCGACCAGATCCACGTACTTGCGGCGCGTGGCCAGGTCCTGGTGCCGGAAGAGCTCGTCCGTGATCAGCAGCGTCTCGATCGCCATGTTCTCGTTGGCGCGCGCCACGTGCTTGTAGCTGTAGTACGCGCGGTCCTGGTCCTGGTGCAGCATGGCGAAGAACGTCTCGAGCGCCTTGACGTCCTCCACGGCCTTGGTGTCGGCCACTTGGGACTGGATGGCCTGTGGTCACAGCAGCAGCATGAGCCTTGAGCCTCGCAATGGGCCAAGTCAGTCAGCACGTACCGGGTCGTTCAGCACCTCGTCCAGCGCGTGCTTGTGGCCGGAGGACGCGTGGCAGAGCAGGAACTTGCTCTTGTTCTCCAGCAGCAGCTTATCGTCCTGGCGCACGGCCGTCTCCGTCATGAACTTGAAGAAGTCCTCCTTGACGAAGCCCGGACTGGCCAGCAGCACGCACTTGACCAGCTTGAAGTCGATGTGCTGCTTGATGGAGCGCACCACGTTCTCGTAGAACTTCTCGACCGACTTGCCGTGGGCCGAGCTGCCGGCGCGCTTCTTGGGGATGCTGCTTTCGATCTTGGCCTTGATGACCGTCATGTGACCCTTGATCAGGCATAGGTGTGCCAGTCCGGTCTGCATGACCACGGCCGCTAGCTCCGCGCGCTTGGCGATGTTGCACGCCGTCTCGATGCGCTCGAGCGCCATGACGTCCCAGCTGGACTTGTACAGCGTGAAATCGCGGTTCATCTCCAGGTCCAGTGTGTGGTACGCGCCCAGCCGCACGTGCGGACTCTCCATCGTGTTCTTGCCCTTGATGCGCAGCACACACAGCGCCGGGTCGAAGTTCACCTGCTCCACCTCGATTTGCAGCGTCAGCCGTATGCGCTGGCTGCTTGTGGAGCCCGTGGCGCCTTCCTTCACAACCTATTAGAGGCAGCAGGACACAATGGTCAGACTCGTCCGCAGGAGGCCACAGAGAGGGCCGCACCTTGCGGATCGTGGTGGTCTTGACCGAGTCGGACACGTGGATGAGGTTGTACACGTGCCACATGTCCTCCGGCTCCTCGGCGCGCAGCACCACGAAGCCGCCGCCGTCCTTCTCGCTGATCTGCTGCTTCAAGAGCTTCATCTTTGTGGCCGGCTGGGTTGCTTTGAGCGCGGGGCAGCCGTTGGAACGACCTTCGCGCGACCTCGCAATCTATCCTGCGTTTCTTTCGCGGACAGCGCGTAAGTTACCGCGAGGCGTAAATTACCTTGCCAACCAACGGTTTGGTGTGTCAAAAGGTCATTAGCAATCATGGTGGCAGCGGAGCCGAGCCGGAAGAAGATCAAGACGGAGCAGACGGCTGCGGCCGCTGTGGCCGTGAAGGACGAGCAGTTGCAGAGCGACGCGGAGGGCAGTGATGATGAGGATGACACGCCCATGTCCATCATCGCGCAGTTCCAGAGCGAAGAGGTATCCATGCACTGCGGTGGTGCGCAAGTCGTCATGGACTGGAGCTGATGGAGATTGCTGCTTAGGGATCGAACGTGGGCCCGCAACTGGACATCCCGCTGAGCTCCAATGTGCGCCAGATGGAGGAGCTCGTGAATGAGCTGCTGCAGGTACGGACTGCCTTGACCGTTTGCCGATTGCTGTGCGTGGGTTGATGACTGACGATGATTTCATTGACCTCTAGAACGGCAAGAACAAGGTGCCGTACTCGTTCTTCGTGAACGAGACGGAGGTGACCAAGTCGCTGCAGGAGACGGTCGAAGAGCAGGTGAAGCAGCTCTATCACAATGTCCTCCGTCCTTTGAAGCTCACTCTCCCATCTCTGTGCAGAAACTCTCGACCGAAACGGCGCTGACCATCACGTTCCAGCCGCTGGCGGTGTTCCGCGTGCGGCCGGTCACGCGCTGCAGCGACACGCTGCAGGGCCACTCGGAGGCCATCCTGCACGTGAGCTTCAGCCCGGACGGCAAGCGTCTGGCCAGCGGCGGCGGCGACGCGACCGTGCGCTTCTGGGACACCAACACGTGCATGCCCAAGCACACGGGCCGCGGCCACAAGCACCACGTGCTGTGCACAGCCTGGTCTCCGGACGGCGAGCGCTTTGCGTCGGCCGACCGCAACGGCGAGATCCGCCTGTGGGACCCGAACACGGGCAAGCAGTTCGGCCAGCCGCTCAAGGGCCACCGCCAGTGGGTGAACTCGCTGTCGTGGGAGCCCATGCACCGCAACGCCAGCTGCGAGCAGTTCGCCAGCGCGTCCAAGGACGGCTCCATCAAGGTCTGGAACGCGCGCACGGGCCGCGTCGTGGCCTCGCTATCGGGCCACACGGACTCGGTCGAGTGCATCAAGTGGGGCGGCGAGGGCCTGCTCTACAGCGCGTCGCGCGACCGCACCATCAAGGTCTGGTCCATGGAGGGCGAGCACGTGGGCAAGCTCGTACGTACGCTCGTGGGCCACGGCCACCGCATCAACACGCTGGCGCTCAACGTGGACTACGTTTGCCGCACGGGCCCGTTCGACCACACGGGCAAGACCCACGCCACGCGCGAGGCCATGCAGCAGGCCGCGCTCGAGCGCTACCAAGCCGTGCGCAAGAACCAGCCCGAGCGCCTGGTCTCGGGCTCGGACGACCTGACGCTGTTCTTCTGGGAGCCGGCGGAGAACAAGAAGCCGCTGGAGCGACTCATGGGCCACCAGCAACCCGTGAACCACTTGTGCTTCTCGCCCGACGGCCGCTACTTCGCCAGCGCGTCCTTCGACAAGAAGGTCAAGATCTGGAACGGCCAGACCGGCAAGTTCGTGGCCACGCTCACGGGCCACGTGGGCGCCGTGTACCAGGTGTGCTGGTCCAGCGACTCGCGCCTGATCGTGAGCGCCAGCAAGGACTCGACCGTGAAGATCTGGTCGCTGGCCGAGCCCAAGAACGCGCAGGTGACGCTCTCGGGCCACGAGGACGAAGTCTACGCGCTGGACTGGAGCCCCAACGGAGACAAGGTGGCGTCCGGCAGCAAGGATCGCAAGATCAAGATGTACGTCGCTTGGCTGGGCACTCGCGCGCGGGATTGGATGATGGCACTAACTCGTGTGTTTTTGTATGAAACAGCTGGCGACATTAACACTGCGAATTGTACACGACCGAACTGCATTTTCTATAGAGAAGAGTATACGATTGAAAACAACAACTGTATTATTCCACTCGTTCTGGTGGCTTCATGCTTTGAATGAATCAGCCACTGTAGGGCACCCAACCCCACCCCCCAGGCCTGAACGCGCGCCAGCCGCATTCTGCAGGTTCCCGCCATCCTCCGAGCTGAACATCATCGGAAGGATGAAGCGCCAGCGCGAGTCGGACGACGCGCAGCTCTTGAGCGCCATGTGCCTGTCGCCCCCGAGACAGACGCCCACCTGCTCCTTCATGTCGCCCTGGAAGCTCAACCCGCAGCCGCCCATGGTCAGCGCCAAGCGCTGCCGTGACCGCTCCATGCCTGTCGGTATGTGATTGGCTGATCGGCCGATTGATGATGGGGGTGGCTGATAACTAATGCTCATCATGGCTCATGTGCGCACAGACGCTCTCACACGCATGATGTCGGCGGCCGCTACGAATGCGCGTATGAAGAAACACAGTGCGCAGCTGCGCGCCATGGCGGAAGCGGATGCACCGAAACCTGCAGTGATTCGCTGCTCAGTCTGCGACGGCGGGTTGCAAAAGCGACTCATGAAACTTGGAGAGCGCACGCAGTGCACGCATTGCGAGCGTGCGATGGGTGCGTGCTGCTCCCGTGACTGTGAACACTGCGGCCAGAAGTTCTGCACGAGCTGCTCCACCATCGAGTGAGTCCTGCAGTTCTTTGCCAACTGACCAGACGAATGACTCACTAACATTCACGCGTGTGCAGCTGCGAGGAGCAATTTGACCGCATCTTCTGCCTGTCGTGCAATGAAGACCGCATGAGGTCCTAGACAGGAGACCCATCCCATCGAGCTGGTCGTCCAGGCGCTTGTGCATTTTAAGTTAATCATTTTTTACGTGTGTTACATGAGATCTCTACCTCTTGTGGATCCGATCGCTTCTCAGCTCAAGTACCCAGCCGCAGGGTCTCCGTACATGAACTCACGCACCAGTTCCAGCGCCACCACTGGCTGGTCACGAGGGACCATCTACTCAGCAAAGTGACACAGCCAGCACAAGTCAGACATTTGGCACCGAACAGATGGCATGTCGTGAAGACCTACATGCCCGGCCTCGTATACGCGCACAAAGCTCAGTCCGTGTGCACTCCGCAGCTGACCGATGGGGTTTCCATCCATTTGCAATTCCACTAGTGGGCTGCTCCTGAACGTTTGCTGGTGCTTCCAAGGCATCAGGCGAGTCCATTCATCCTGCGACATCCAGTTGGCGATAGAATCCGCGTCACCTGCGTACACCAGCACGCGCACATTCTGATCCAAGAGGTACTGGACGCCGTCTTCGCTTTCGCTGATGTCGTCTAGTTCGCGCATTTCGTCTGTGAGGTTGAAGTTGCAAACCGACCAGTGACGATTGTGCGCACCAAAGTAAGCGAGCACAGCATCCTGATTGACGAAGGACTCGAGCCGAGAAAAGCGATAGCACAAACCAAGGTCGTCATCAACGTGGCATGTGCGCCGCATGTCGTACACGTTACGCCCACGCTCAATGACAAGCGAATTTAGCAAACCAGAGGCGTATCGGTACAGACTCACGGCGTCATTGCAGGATGCGACGTCGTGGTGCTCAGTACAATTGTATGAAGCCTTGCGAAAATTCTGTGTAAACATTCGCATAGAAGGTTCAGTGTCGCCGAGAATTTCTTGGTCGTAATTGTTAGTCAACGCAAAGTCGACCAGTGAGTTCATGAATGCTCTCGGGGATACAACTCCATTTCCAATGCCAATCCCCTTCAGTCGAGGACGCCACCGATTGTAGTCTTCGCGAAGTAATCTGGCCGCAAGATCAGGTACATAATGGCCGCCGAAGCTTTCACCAAAGATGTAAAGATCGCTATCTTGAAATCTCTCGTCTTGCCGAACGAACAGATCAAGAAACTCGCGTAGGTCTTGCATTGCATTCTGCTCGGTCCACACGGACTCGACAAGAGAATCACTGAAGCCTGTACCAATGGGCTGGTCCACGTATATGACGTGCGCTTGGGTCGTCCATGCATGAGGATTGTATCGGAGAGCATTTTCTTCATCATCAAATATGCAAGGACCGAACTCAAAGAGCGATCCGACAAGACCAGAGCAGCCGGGACCTCCAGAGAGCCATAATATGATTGGAATCGCGCCATAATCACTTGCTTGATCAGTTGCGAGTGTCGACTCGTACAATATATAGTACAATCCGTTGAGCATGCCAGTGGACTTGTTCACATTCTCTCCGCAGAGAGAAAGATTCGCTGCAGTACCATCAGCAGGAGGCGCTTGAAGACTTTTCACAGACTGCAGCGCAATCGCTATCAGTGTCACAAACGTCGACAGCATGCCACGATGGATCCACACTGACAGTGCGTTGGGGCGTGTCCGGCGCTGTGAGGATGCGGCGACTGTTCAAGCCGTCCAAGATCGCCTTTTCATTCTGAATCAAAAGGTCAGGATTTTGGGGTCTGTGATACAAAAATGCATTTACCTAGTTATCCACGACAGAACTAGAAGAAAATAGAGTTCACGATATCTTCTTCTTTATCTTGAACCATGTGCACTCGCCCCGACTTGATTGTTTGGACAGTGCTGACATCGTTTTCCCAGTGAATCCCAACATTGTTCTTCTTGCTGCGATTATTTGATGTGAGGCTTCGATTCATAAGGCGGTAGTCGAGTGTTGACAGAGCTGGTGAGAGTGCGTTGAATGTATTCTCAACCTCCTATATTTCCAACCATCAAAACATTACGACAGAACGGAACCCACTGCTTATTGAAGCGTACAACATCACCTTATTTCTCACGTGTGTATGGAAGAACGGACGCGAAAAAACAGAGGCCGTGACATCGACATCGGGTTGCTCAGCATACTGTATAGATTCAACACCTCGCGAATCTACGCATGCTACATTTTATGAGAAAAAGTGGAAAGCAAATATTAGCAAGTTTGTATTCATACCTTTGGTTGACTTGATAGATGTAGATGAAGTATCTAGCTTCTTTCTTCCCAGCTGAGATGCATCAACCTTCCGCTTGTTTGAGAGTGTAAATTGTGAGAACGGATTCGTTGATGCTTCATTCTTTGCCTCATTTCGTTTTCTCTTCATCCGATAATCTTTATCCGTGAATGTTGACTGGGTGTATCGAGGTTCCACGAAGCCGCCATTGTCGTCTTTGATTTTGGCAGCAACTGTATCTGATGGGATGCGGTGAACCAGCCACTTCGTGACAGATTTGGGATCGTTGTTGGCTCGTCGAAATTTGTTGTGCAATAATTTATCGCCCTGAAAATTATCGATCGATGGTTGAATGTTGTCTGTCGAAGCATAATTCTCAAGATGCTGTTTCTTCATGTCCTTATTTTGGGCTTTGTTCTGCTTGAAATAAAGATTGATTTTTTGCTGCTTCGCTTTTGCGTGATGCATTTCAAGTTTTTTTATTGCCATCATGATACCGCTATCTTGCAACAAAGGCTCAGGATTTCGTTTTTCATGAACTAGAACTTCTTCGACAACTATTTCTTGCGAGCATTCAAAAAATGAGGCCTGTGTTTGCTCTGTCTTGCTCGCAACAGAAGACAATAATTCTTTTGCCATAATGAACGACATGTCAAGATCGATTTTTTCATCAAGACCAACAAACTGATCCTGCATCAATCGAATGTGAATCGAGTCTTCGCCATCATTGATGCTTTGTGTGGAGACTTCGAGCTCTGCTGGAGGATATACACCTTCACGAAATAGTAGCAAATCGCAGTTTGACCATACCAATATTGTACAACTTTGCTTTGGAGAATCCACTGCTTTTTGATTCCCGTTCGAAGTCGATATAGAAATTAAAACCCTCTTATTTTCCACAGTGGTGCTCACAGCAAATTGTGCGATTGCAGATGCGTTATTCACCAGCTCAGAGCATTCACCTCGGCCACGCCGAATAAATTTCAAGAGATGATCCACGCTTGCAGATGCTAGTTGACGGATTGTGCGGATACCAATGTACTCTAATTCCGTTGCAACTGAAGCATCAATGCCTTCAATTTGTTGGAGACTCGTAGCACCTCCACTTTCGTCCCATGCACGTAATTTCATACTGCGCCACAGCTTGAACGCGGTCCATACGGCTTGCCCACGTTTTTTGAAAGCCAAAAAATCTATTGCAGCTTTAGAGGGATTAATATCTAGAAATGTTAAATTTAAAAAAATGACAGGCATTACCTTTTAAAATTCGCTCTGCACTTTCAAATGATTTTAGCATTTCTTGCCGTAGCGAATGATCTCTGACATCAATTCTTCCAATAGCAGCTTGAAGTAAAACGTTGCACTTCATTTCGTCCGAATCCACTTGGTGCTTATTGGAGCCATTGCGTTCTCGGTATTTTACTTTTGTGTTGTTGATTTCAGTTAAGATAGCTTTTTCACTTCGGCGCAATGGATGCTGCAACTCGGTACATCTCGAAAGCATTCGCAACAGGGTCGCAGTACCAATCAGCTGCCCATCTAATCTCATGATTTTTTTCATAGTATCACTTGAGACGTAATGTTGGCTCATTAGCATGCCTGGCACAGTAGGTTTTAATTCTGATGTAGCGGGGCACAGTTTCGCCATTCCGAAGGCGCACAGTTTTTCAACAGCCATCATACAGCATTTCTCCATAGCTATCTCGCTTGATGTATCATTCTGTCCAGCGGACTTTGACCGATACAAAAATGTACTCTGTAGATGATAATTAGTATGCGACTTCATAGTTAAACTGTTTCAATCAGTGTACCTTCATCCATACGACAGCATCAGGAACACTTCTAACTATGAAACATTGACAGTTTTGTTAGAAATAATGCAGCTGATCCATTTGTTTACTTCAGTAACTCTTGATTATCTTTTCTGACCTGTGCCGAGTACAATTTCACTGTTGAGTACTTCGCAAAGACTGCTTGAAAGCATGCTTTCAATAGAGCATTCCTTTGAGTCTCTGTTCATTCACATACAACTTTAAATCTTACATTCAGCATCTTCCTGTGGTACTCACTTACCTGCACAATATCTCGTATTTCTCCGTCATTTTGGCTTCAGTCAATATTACTGCAATGCCACAACTTCAGGGGAGAAGGCGTGGTCAATGTGCGAATCGAGTCGTTGCGTGTTTTCTAAATTCAATCCAAACCTGTCAATGCTGGAACGACCAGCTCTTCCAACCATCTGCAAAATACTAGATGCAGGATA
>JAADVQ010000784.1:0-10613 GCA_023335835.1 Elongisporangium senticosum
CAGCGTGTTTGCATTCTGCAAGGACCCGTCGCTGTGCGATACAGCACGGTCTGCAACGAACCTGTTGGTGAAATCATGGATAACATCGCCAAGGGATTCGCTCAAGTTGTCAGCAAAAACTCTGCTGCTGTGACTGAATCATCCATCTCATCCAAGCTGCCGACTGAAGTCGCTGGATTCGCTGTCGAGCAGTTGGGAACTGACTCCAAGATTGTGATTCAGAGCGATGCGACTTCCTTCCCTGCCATTGATAGCTGGATTGAAGAGCTGCTGCCTTTTGTGGCCGACAAACCGTGGATGACTGCTCTTCTTTCGTCTGACTACATTGTGCAAGAGAAGAAGTGGGTCGCGAATCCGATTCGTGCTCTTGTCAAGCCGCAAAACAACCAGACATTTGTGTTCGGATCTGACAGTCTCAAGGTTTTCGATTCGTCTCTGAACCTTTCTGGTGCTGTGATTGAGATCACGAAGTCGGCTGATTCGATTGTCGTGATCGTCAACGAAGTTCGACCCAAGATTACCGAGCTCAAGGAAAGCGTCATTGCCCTGGAGCTAAACTTCAGCTACCACCCGGAGCTGACTCTGTCTATCCACGAAGAAGGCGGCCTGGTCGACAAGGTCAAGGATTTTTACGCTCGTTTCTGGGTTGCCAAGGAAGGCGAGGAAGAAGAATCTTGCAAGAAGGCTTGCTCGGAAAGCGTTCGCTCTACCTTCAAGGATGAGTTTGTGATTTCTGAAGATGATATCACGAACTACAAGGCCGCTCTGAGTCTGAACGCCAGCAACGTCGGCGCGCCTGTCGATTTCTCGACTATCGTGTCGTGGAAGCCTTTGATTCAGTCGGTATTCACTGCCGAGGTGAAGGGTAACCTGCTGAACCTGGTGCACTTGAAGCACTCGTACAAGCTGCTGACCTCTGCCCTTGCTAACCAAGTGTTCCAAGCTGGTGATGAAATCGTGAGCACGTCGAGCGTCTCCAGCCTTCGCATCATTGATAGCGGCAAGGTCGTGTCTGGTGTCGCTCTCATTTCGCGAAAGGCGGTCAATGACCAGATGGTTGAGTACTTGGAGCCTCTTGTCGAACTCAAGAGCGAATTCCTCATCCGTGGCAAGTTTGATGACTTCTCGACCACTTTCTCTGTTGAGAAGACTGTTGAGCAGATCACTCTTAGTCGCGCTGAAGATCTCCAGGTCCTTGAATCCAAGACTTGGTTCCAACTTCTGCCTGAAGTTACTTCGTTCCAGCTGGGCGACAACCTTGAGTTCCAGCTTTCCACTAAGAAGGAATTTGCCACGTTGACCACTCTTTCTTCGGTTGACGTTACTGGTTCGATCTACCGCGTGGGCTCCAGCGGCAGCGTGGAAATTGCCAAGGTGAACTTCCAGAGCACTGCTGCAAACGACAGCCCTGTTGCTGTGTTCTTGAGCACTGTCCAGGAAAAGCAATCTGAAGGTAGCGATGTTGCCAACGGCGGATACAACGTCCTTGAGAAGCCCCTGGAAATCCAGGTCCCGGAGAACGCCCTTGATTACGCTGTTGCTTCCCGCGACTTGAACCCCATCCATCGCTCGCGTTACGCCGCCATCTTGGCCAACCTGCCTAATGGCAACCCAATCATGCACGGTTTGTGGTCGGCCACCAAGGTTCGCTCTTTGATTGTTGAGCAGTTCGGCTCATCTGTCGACAGCAACGTGGTGACCTACGATGTCAACTTCGACGGTATGGTCTACCCGGGCGACAAGCTGTACGTTCAGGCTCGCCACACCGGCTTGGTCTCGGGTCAGAAGATCTTTGCCGTGGAGGTTGTTAACGCCGCTGGTGACCGCGTGATCACTGCCCGTACTCAAGTGAAGCAGAGTCCTATGGCCTTTGTTTTCACTGGTCAAGGTTCAGCCGAAGTTGGTATGGGCATGGAGCGTTACCAGGAGTCTGCTGTCGCTCGTGATATCTGGAACCGTGGTGACGTGCATCTTCGCGACACTTTCGGCTTCTCGATTCTTGAGATGGTTCGCAAGAACCCCTCTTCCATTACCATTCACTTTGGTGGTAAGAAGGGCCGCAAGATCCGTGAAAACTACATGAAGTTGACCTGCGAAGACCCCAACACCGGAAAGACAGCTCCTCTGCTGCCGGAGATTAACAAGCGCACGCAGAGCTTCACATTCTCGGCTCCTGAAGGTCTGCTGTTTGCTACGCAGTTTAGTCAGCCTGCCCTTGTGCTGCTTGAAAAGGCTACGTTTTCGGAAATCGAAGAAGCTCAGCTGATTCCTGGAGACGCTCTGTTTGCCGGTCACTCCCTTGGTGAGTACGCCGGTCTGAGTTCTTTTGCCGGTGCCCTTGCCGTCGAAGATGTCGTGGAAGTCGTGTTCCTGCGTGGTCTGATCATGCAGAAGGCGGTCAAGCGTGATGCTGCTGGTCGCTCGGACTACGGTATGGTGGCCACCAACCCCACTCGCGTTGGTGCTCACTTTTCGGAGCACATGATGTACAAGATCGTGGATGGTATCTCCGACGCGTCTGGCAAGCTCCTTCAGGTCGTGAACTTTAACGTCCAGGACTTCCAGTACGTCGTTGCTGGTGAAAACGTCAACCTTGAAGCCTTGTCGCTTGCCCTGATTGCCTTCAAGACCTTAAAGGCGTCTGCGGACTTGAACGCAGTCATTGCTGACTCGCTGGCCCAGGCCCAAGCCAAAAAGGACAAGTGCGACCAAACCGGACGTCCGTTCACGTTGGCTCGTGGTCTTGCTACGATCCCGCTCCCTGGCATTGATGTGCCGTTTCACTCGCGTGAACTCCTGGGCGGTGTACCTTCGTTCCGATCGCTACTTCGTACCAAGTTTGACCCTGAAGTTCTTGAACGTCAGCTTCCTCTTTTGGTTAACCGATACGTGCCCAACTTGGTCGCTACTCCTTTCACGCTTGAGAAGTCGTACTTCGAGGAAGTGTTCGCTGCCACCCAGAGTCCCTACCTTGCGGAGGTGCTCGACCCCATGCAGTGGCAGCTGACCACGAAGGCCCAACTGGCTCACCTGCTGGTCGTCGAACTTCTTGCGTACCAGTTTGCTTCTCCTGTTCAGTGGATTAAGACCCAGGACCTGCTGTTCTCCCAGAACGGATCGGGTATTGGCCGGTTTGTTGAAATTGGCCCTGCTCCTACGTTGACCAACATGGCTCTGCGTACGCTCAAGACTGGTAGCTTCGCACCCATCGAGCGCGACATTTTGTGGTACCAGCGTGACCGCGAGATCGTTCACTTTGAGCTGGAAAATGTCAACACATCTGCCGCTGATTACGCCCGCAGTTTAATTGTGGAAGTGCCCGAACCAGCTGAAGAATCGGCTGCTGAGGTTGAAGCTGCCCCTGTCGTGGCTGCTCCCCAGGCCGTTGCTCCTCCTCCCGTTCACATCCCGATTCCGGCGGCTCCTGTTTCCGCTCCGGCTGCTGAAGATGCGCCGGTGGCTGCTCTGCACGTGTTGCGCGTTCTGTTGGCTGTTCGCCTGAACAAGGAACTTCCTGAGATCAGCGCGGAGACTGATGTGAAGACTCTGTGCGCTGGTAAATCGGCTGTTCAGAACGAAATCCTTGGTGACCTTGAAAAGGAATTCGGTGGTGGCGTCCCTGACGGTGCCGGTGAGATTCCGCTCAAGGACCTGGCTTCCAAGTTTGCCAGCTACAACGCCTTGGGCAAGGTTACGTCCGGACTCATTTCGAAGGTCGTCGCAAGTAAGATGCCAGGTGGATTCACGATGTCCTCCGTCAAGGAGTACCTGTCGGCTACCAAGGGTCTTGGTGCCGGTCGCATGGAGAGTGTGCTTGCGCACTCGCTTCTTCTTGCTCCGCAGGCTCGTCTCAAGAGCGAGGCTGAGGCTCGCAAGTGGCTCGATTCCAGTGTTGATGCTTACGCTTCGTTTGCTGGTGTGAGTCTCGCCCGTGCTGCCGCGAACGTGTCTGCTTCGGTTGGCGGCATGGCTTTCAGCGCTGCGCCTGTCTCGATTCCGACTGTAATCGACGCTCCTGTTGACGCCAAGCACGCTTTGCTGGTTCTGCTGGCTGCCAAGTTCGGAAAGCAGTTCAGCGAAATTTCGGAGACGGCTACCATCAAGGAGCTTGCTGCCGGCAAATCTGCTGTCCAAAATGAAATTGTGGGCGACTTGGAGAAGGAATTCGGATCCGGCCCCGATGACGCTGCTGAGATGAAGCTGGTCGAGCTTGCCTCTAAATTCTCGGGGTACGCTTCGCCTGGCAAGGTTACCAGTGCTCTAATTGCCAAGCTCTTGGCTGGTAAGATGCCTGGTGGCTTTGGTCACTCTGCGATCAAGGAGCACCTTTCGAAGGAACGATGCCTGCCTGCCGGTCGCGTGGAAAGCGTGCTTCTGCATGCGCTGACCTCTAACCCCAAGCAGCGTCTTGGTGATGAGGCTTCCGCCAAGGTTTGGCTTGATGCCGTCGTCGATGACTACGCCAAGTTTGCTGGTATTGACATTCCCTACCTATCCAAGCTGGGGGGCATGCAGGGCGGAGGTGCTGGTCCGCAGTTCGCAATGCAGCAGAGTTCGCTTCCGAGCGACTTCGAAAAGCGCTTGAAGGCCATGATTGCCGACCAAGTCGAGGCTCTCAACAACTACTTGGGAACTGACGGCCTTGACTGGCACCGCCGCGTCGAAACCGAAGTTGAACTACGCGAGCAAATGGAATCGAATGTCTCGAACTGGGTGTCTGAGCACGGCGAAGCTTACGGTGCCGGCATTTCTCCTGTGTTCGACGCGCAGAAGGAGCGTCTGTACGACAGCTACTGGAACTGGGCCATGCAAGACGCGTACGAGCTGTACTTCCGCACGGCTCTGGCGACTTCTGGCACCAAGTTTACCCACGAACTGCCGACTACCGAAGGTCTGGAGGCTCACTTCAACGCTATGAGCCGATGGATCAACAGTCAGGTGGATACTCTGACGCATGAGTCGTCGAGTCCGCCGCTTGCGTGGTTCAAGCCTTACCTGTGCAACCGTGCTACGCCTGAACTTCTGCGTTGCACCAAGTTCTTCGTGCAGCGCGCCAAGGCTGAGGGAAACCTCGAAATCTCTCAGGCTATCCAGCTGCTTGTGGAGCAGGTGGAGTTGTGGCTCCAGCTGAACCCCGTGAACATGCAGATTTTCGAGCCGATGGAGCCTCATCTTGATATTCTCGAGAGCGGCGAGCTGAAGTACTCGGAAGTTCCCCGCGCTGGCGTTGCTGACTCGACTGACTACGTTGACGAAATGGCTCGTGGTCTTGAGTACAACTCGTCGGACGAGGTGATGCTTTTTGCCACCGGAGGTGAAAACGCCAACATGCCCAGTGCTGTCGGCTTTGAGTCTACGATCAACGAGGACAGCGAAGCTAGCAGCGACGAAGACAGCGAGCAGGAAGAGGATGTCCCTGCCGCTTCGACGCCTGCTCAGCTCACGGTTTCGGTGCCGGAACCTGCCAAGGGCCAGAAGTTGAACGCTCTTCGCGAGTCGCTTCGCAAGCGTGGCAAGAAGCTGTCTCCTCGTGGTCGTGGATCGTCTCTGATTGCTCGCTCGTCGGATTTGCGCTATGGACTGAATGAGAATCTGAAGCAGATTGTTCTGCCGCACGTGCACATCCGCAAGCCTTCGGATGTCGACCCGACCATTCGTCTGTACGACGTGGAAACGACGTGCACGCTGCTGTCTTGTATGCGTGAAATGGCCTCCACTGGTATTTCGTTCGCCGGCAAGGTTGCTCTTGTGACTGGTTGCGGCCGCAACTCGATTGGTGCTGAAATCGTGACCTCTCTTCTGGAGGGCGGTGCTACGGTGTTCGTGACCACGAGCAGCTTCAGCGCCAAGACCACTGCCATCTTCCGCTCGATCTACGAACGTCATGGTAGCCGTGGCAGTCGCCTCATCGTGCTTCCGTTCAATCAGGCCTCCAAGGTTGATGTCGAGAAGATCGTTGCTCACATTTACAATGTGCACAAGCTTGATCTGGACTTCGTTGTCCCATTCGCTGCGCTGTCTGAAGTCGGCCGTACAATCGCGGACATTGATGCCCGCTCTGAGCTTGCTCACCGTATCATGTTGACCAACACCCAGCGTCTGCTTGGTGAGGTTGTCAGCGCGAAGAAGTCGCGCGACATCACGACACGCCCGGCTCTTGTGATTCTGCCGCTGTCGCCCAACCACGGCAACTTCGGTGGTGACGGTCTCTACGCCGAGTCCAAGCTTGGTGTTGAGAGTCTCATGAACAAGTGGTACTCGGAAGGCTGGGAAGACCAGCTTTCCATTGTCGGCGCTGTCATTGGTTGGACGCGTGGTACTGGTCTGATGTCGGGCAATAACGTTGTCGCTCAAGGTGTCGAGAAGATCGGAGTTCGTACTTTTAGCACGACTGAAATGGGTTTCAACCTGAGCGCCCTGATGCACCCGAACATTGTGGACCGGGCTGCCGAGTCGCCTCTGTGGGCCGATTTGACCGGTGGCATGGCTCAGATCACTGACCTGAAGTACCAGGTCGACACGATCCGTGCCGCTATCATGAAGCAGTCCAAGGTGCAGTCGTACCTCCACTCTGCGCTGGAGAACGAGAAGAAGATGCTCGCCATTACCGCTTCGGAATCCAAGAAGGAAGTCGCTCTGTCCGCTCGTGCCAACCTGTCGGGCTATTACTGCGAAGGCTTTCCCAGTCTTTCCAACATCAGCAAGCTTGCTGGCAAGCGTGAACAGACGCTTCTCCGTGGCATGCTGGACCTGCGTAAGGTTGTTGTTGTCGCTGGTTTCGGTGAAGTTGGCCCGTGGGGTAACTCGCGTACCCGTTGGGAGATGGAATCTTACGGCGAGTTCTCCATTGAAGGCTGCATCGAACTGGCCTGGTTGACCGGCCACATCGTGTACGAGAACGGCAACTGGGTTGATGCCAAGACCAAGGAGGTCGTGGCCGACCATGAGATCAAGGCTCGTTACGAAGAAGGCATTATTGAGCACTCGGGTATCCGTATCATCGAGCCTGACCTCTTTGATGGCTACGACCCGAAGAAGAAGATGATCCTGCACCAGGTCGCGATCGACAAGAAGATGGCTCCGATCGAGGTCTCGGATCGCGAGGAAGCCGAACAGTTCCGCAGCGAGCTCGGCAAGGAGAACGTCGATGTGTTCCAGAACGCCTCTGGCGCCTGGATGATCCGTCTGCGCAAGGGATCTGTGCTCAGCATCCCGCGTGCTCTTTCGTTCGACCGCTTCGTCGCTGGTCAGATTCCGACTGGCTGGAGCGCTGAGCGTCTTGGTGTCCCCAAGGACCTTGCGGAGTCGGTGGATCCGATCACGCTTTACGTGCTGGTGTCTACCATGGAGGCGCTTGTTGGCGCTGGTGTGACCGACCCGTACGAGTTCTACCAGTACGTCCACGTTTCGGAGATCGGCAACACCTCTGGTGGTGGCATGGGTGGCATGCGTGCGTTCAAGCGCATCTACCAGCACCGCCTGCAGGGCAAGAGCGCGCCTAGCGACACCCTTCAGGAGTGTTTCATCAACACTGCGCCTGCTTGGGTCAACATGCTGCTGCTCAGTTCCTCGGGCCCTATCAAGACGCCGGTCGGTGCCTGCGCCACGGCCGCCGAGTCGGTTGATATCGGTGTTGACACCATCAAGAGCGGCAAGGCGCGTGTCGTCATTGTCGGTGGTTACGATGACTTCGGTGAGGAAGGATCGTACGAATTCGCTCAGATGAAGGCCACCAGTGACTCAAACAAGGAAATCGCAATGGGCCGCGACCCGAAGGAAATGTGCCGCCCATGCTCCACCACTCGTGGTGGCTTCATGGAAAGTCACGGTGCTGGTATGCAGCTGCTCATGGATGCTCAGCTCGCGCTTGACATGGGTTGCCCCATCTACGCGGTTGTGGCGCTCACCAACACTGCCACGGACAAAAACGGCCGATCCGTTCCGGCGCCCGGCCAGGGTATCCTGACGACTGCTCGTGAAAGCGATGTGGCCGCCACTAAGGGTTCCTCGCCTCTGCTGGATGTCGAGTTCCGTCGCCGCCAGTTCGAATCTGAGCTTGCCAGTATCGAGCAGTGGTACTCCCGTGAAAAGGAACTGCTCGGTGCCGATGCCAGCGAGACGCATGTGACATTCCTAGACGACATGAAGAAGCGCAAGGTCCAATCCGCTCAGTCCATGTGGGGAGACAACTTCTTCCACGGTCGTGCGGACATTGCTCCTCTGCGTGGCGCTCTGAGCGTCTGGAACCTGTCGGTCGATGACATCGGCGCGGCCAGCTTCCACGGTACCGGCACCAAGGCGAACGACAAGAATGAAAGTGAGGTGACCCAAAAGCAGCTCAAGCATCTCGGCCGCTCGATCGGCAACCCGTTGCCTATCATCGCCCAGAAGAACCTGACTGGCCACCCCAAGGGCGCTGCTGCTGCCTGGATGATGAATGGTCTGATCCAGGTACTCAACTCAGGCCTCATCCCTGGTATCCGCACCCTGGACAACACGTGTGAAACCCTGCGCAAGTTCGACTACTTAACGTACCACAACCGTAGCATCCAGACCGACGGCATCAAGGCTGCCATGCTCAAGAGTTTCGGCTTCGGCCAGGCTGGCGGCGAAGTGCTGCTGGTGCACCCGGACTACCTGCTCTCGACGCTGGCTGAAGGCGACTTCAACTCGTACACGGCTCGTCGTGAGAAGCGTTTGACCAAGATGAACACGTACCAGCAAAACGCGGTCACGGGCAAGCACAAACTGGTGCAGGTCAAGGACTCTGCGCCGTACACGGCTGCTGATGAGAGCCAGGTGTACCTGGACCCTTCGGCTCGCGCCGAGTACGACCCGATCGCCAAGACGTGGAAGTTCGGCAACCCGACCTCTGCGGCCGAGGCCCAGAAGCGTCTGCGCCAGTCCAAGCGTGCTCGCAAGGGACGTTCCCAGTCGGCTCTGTACTCCAAGAAGGCCGAAGAACCGACGCAGTCCACTGCTGAATCCGCTACGCTGGAGTCGGCCCTGAACCAGACGGCGTCGGACATTGGTCTTGCCGGCAAGAATATCGGTGTCGGCGTGGATGTTGAGCCGGTGGCTACGTTCGAAAACCTGGCTGGCCGTGAAGACTTCATCCGTCGCAACTTCACCGACCAGGAAATGGCCTACTGCTACGGAGCTCCTCACCCTGCATCCAGCTTCGCTGGCCGCTGGGCTGCCAAGGAAGCCGTGATCAAGGCCATCTCCAGTGCGTCTCCCAACGAGCCCAACGTCTGGAAGGGTGCCGGAGCCCCGCTGCGTGAGATCGAGATCTTCATGACGGCCTCGGGTGCGCCGTCCGTGCTGCTCTCGGGCTACCCTCTGGAGGTGTTCAAGCGCATTGGTCTGACCTCGCTCAGCGTGTCCATCAGCCACTCGGGCGCGTACGCGGTCTCGCAGGCCATCGCCAACTTCCAGGCTTAAAGCCCCAAATGTGTAAATGTATATAAACAACTCTGCATGTGAACAGTAATTTCAAACCCAATACATGAACAAGTGCATTCAAAAACCAATGTGTTACTGCGCATTATCATCAGTCTGCAACTTGACGCATTGGTCAGCGCTCGAGTACTCTGGCAGCTCCAAGTTGAATTGTTTCGCCAGCGCCCTACAGGAAACACCCGTCAGCCGTCAACCATGAACAATGAAGTCCTAACCAAGCGCACCTTGGAACGAAGCGGCCGCCGACGTAATGGAGCTTGTTTTGGTCTGTGAACGCCTGGGCGCACAGCTTGGGCGCCGTCAAAGAGATGAGCATCTTTGGGTCCAGACCCACGCCGTCCACGTTGCCTACCATCACGCACAGTTGAGTTTGCGACAGTCAACTCAGTAGAAGGAGGAACGACGGACCTTGTTCCACATGCCAGCCGGACGGAATGTCGATGGACACGATCGGAGTCTTGCACTGCTTGAGCGTGGCCACGACGTGGTCAAAGGGCGGGCGGATGCTGCCCTGGAAGCTGAAGCCGAAGATCCCGTCCAGCACCACATCGTACTTGGCGTCCACCGTCTCGCTATTAAAAGCACCGGCAGATTAGCGTGCAGAGCTACGACCCAAGACCATAATCGGCCTCTTACGCGTTCTCAATGGCGCCAAGGAACGGGATCTCGAGCGTCGTGCATTGCGTGACCAGGCCCTGCAGCCAAGTGCTGTTAGTATGAGCCAGTAAAGCCTACAGACCGGATCAAGGCACCTGAAAGAGCAGCTTGGAGCTGCGCTTGGGGTACAGGATCGAAGGCGAGTATCCGAAATGCTACAGAGAACGAAGAGTTTGTACCCCAGAGGTAGAGAGCCATGCGCTTGGCTGACCTTGAGATGGCGCGCAGCCACAAGCGCATCGCCTCTGCCCGCAGATTATTCATTAGTAGCCCTCCCACACTGCAGCTACAAGCGTGTGCTCTCTCTCACCCGTTGTTGCCTGGCCCTGCGACCACCAGCACATTCGCTCCGTTCTTGGCAGGGAACTCCTTCTCCACGGCGCACGCGACGCTCAAGCCAGCCAGCTCCATGAGCTGGTCGATGGAGAAGCCCCAGGCGCTGGACATGAGCTCTTCATCAAAGCGCTGCGCATCGAGTTGATTGAGAAACTGCA
>JAADVQ010000785.1:0-10610 GCA_023335835.1 Elongisporangium senticosum
GTCCGTTTGCGATTGATTTCAACGTTGAGCAGGCGTTGATCGCTATTTCTTGGGTGAGTCGCTGGGTCATCAGCATCGGGAGACTCATCATCATCGACTTCTGGGTCAAAAAGCCCCTTCCCCGGGTTATACGGACTTCACAGAGTGGAGGGGTACGTGATGCAGGCTGCGCCTTCTTTTCCCATGAATTGATCGCTGTGTAGGCTGTACACAAAAGTTTGAGCCGACTGAACGCGGAACCGGTGAGTGATCTCCGTCTATGTAGTGCGCAAAGTTGACTGCATGTTGAACCTCAAATTTGCACACGGAGCCCGTTCGAGGGTTAATCCACTCCACTAAAGAACTTGGTAATGGCATTTCTTCAGGATCCACAATACCATCGATAATGACGGTGATATCATTTGAGCCGTCGACTTCATCTGAGCCCAATATTCGATCTAGAATCTTCGCTTGAGCATCAATCGTTTCGTCCACTGATGTCGCCGAGGCATCAAGAGACCTGAAAGAGGAGAATAGCAACAACCGGTGCAACAACAGTTGCTTCGTCGCTCTCCACTTCGATGTCCCCTTCACTTGAGCGAACTGTTACCTTTCCAAGTGGCTCATCGCTTGTCCATGGATGAGGGCCCCATCGGCCTCTATGACGACTGCACGACGCAACAATGACCCACATGCGTCAAGGACATCTTCCTCAGGGACGATGCGCTGGGTGGCCACATTACGTTTGACGGTCCACTTTTCACATTCGACGTCGTGGAGTCCCTCGACATGTGCAAGCTGCTTTGTGACGTGCAACACGCGAGCGAACACCGGATGCTCCCACTTGCATCTCATGTCCTCTGGAGACAAAAGAAGGCATTGACCGGCAGCTCATTGATACCGAAGGCAGCTGGCGCGAAGACGATTGGTTCTTGATGAGCACACGATGTGACACGAAGGTACGCACAGAACCTTAGCTTGGTTCCGCCGTCGCAGAATGTCCTACCTGCATTAATTCTCGTGGTCTGAAGCCATGGCCTTGTCGTTTGACACATGCGCGTTCAGACGTCTGATTCGTCTATTTTTAGCCAATCAAACACATGTATTCAACACATTTAAGCCAATCATGTTTAACTTTCGCTGTTTGCGTTCGTCTGAGTCAAGTCTCCAGATACCGCTCTCACTAGGAGAACCTTCAATTAATGTATTACCTGTGTCATTGAATACAGAATCCTACATATAAATTATGAAAATTATATAGCATTGATATAGAAAAGTATAGTTTGATAATACATATACTGCAAAATACAGTTGATTTGCAGTATCTATCTTCACAGTGAGCCGTTCCAGTCTCGGCAGTCAGCGAGTCATTGCTCAATTGGCCCGCCCATCCTCATGCCATCAATGACGTCCAATGCTCCGCTTCCGCTCACGGCCCTGGCGCTGTCGTCCGCCAAGCCCCCGCCGCCGCTCTTCAGCTACACATTCGGCGGCATGGCGGCCGTGGGCGCCGTGTTCTTCACGCACCCGTTCGACTTGCTCAAGGTGCAGCTGCAGACGTCGCGCAAGGCCAACCTGGGTCTGTGGCAGACCGTGCAGCGCATCCGCTCGCAGCACGGACTCATGGGGCTCTACCAGGGCATCTCGGGCGGCGCCATGCGCGAGGGCACGTACTCCACCATGCGCTTCGCTGTGTACCACTACCTCAAGGACCAGGCCATCGCGGCCAACGACGGCGAGACCATCTCGACCGGTCACAACGTGGTGCTGGGCCTGGTGGGTGGCGCAGTGGGCGGCGCCTTTGGCAACCCGGCCGACATCGTCAACATCCGCATGCAGGCCGACTCGCGGCTGCCCGTGGAGAAGCGCCGCGGCTACAAGCACGCTGTGGACGGCCTGCTCCGTATCGAGCGAGAGGAGGGCGCCGCGGCGCTCATGCGCGGCGTGCGGCCCAACATCATCCGCGCGATGCTGCTGACCACGGGCCAGATCGCGGCCTACGACCTAGCCAAGACCTCGCTGCTGACCACCCAGGTGATCACTTTCCATGACGACCTGCGCACGCACGTGCTCGCCAGCATGGTCGCTGGGCTGGTGGCCACGACGGCGTGCGCCCCGGCCGACGTGGTCAAGACCCGGCTCATGAACATGCACAACAACGAGTACAAGAGCGCCACAGACTGCTTCGTGCAGGTGGTCAAGCACGAAGGCCTGCGCGGGCTCTACCGCGGCTGGCTGCCGGCCTACATGCGTCTGGGCCCGCAGACGCTGCTCACGTTCGTCTTCTTGGAGCAGCTGCGCAAGCGTCTGCTCTGATAGATTCAGTCCATGTTGATTTAGAAAATACTTACTCTCACTTCCAGTGTTGCTCCTGTGTGATCTCTCGGTGGAACGTCTCGAGCTCCGACTGCTGCGTCTGCAGCAGAGCGATCGTCTGCTCCTGCCGCACGCGGAGCTTCTCGCGCTCCTCCTGCACGCGGCTTTCAATGAACTAATAAATCGTGAGCTTCTGCCATCATCCAGGCCAGCAGAAGCCACACGTACCAGTGCTCGGTGTGTGAGCTCCAGTTTCTGCGCTCGGAGCGCGTCCCGCTGCTGCTCCAGCCGACGGATCTCGCTGTCCAACTCCGTGATGCCCACTTCGGCCTGCACGGCCTTCTTGCGGCCGTAGGAGATGCTGTTGTGGTAGAGCGTCTGGTAGGCCTCCAGCGTCAGCCGCAGCTCGTCTCGCACGCGCAGCAGCAGCAGCCCACGCTCGGGGCATTCGCACGCTGCATCGCGGATCATTTCGTCTGCAGACAGACCCACACGGTCAGCGGCTTTTGCTGGCCCCACGACTCTGGCCGGACGTACCGAAGACCTGGAGAAAGAGCTTCTCGCGCACGGGGCAGATGGCCTGGGCTCGCGCTTGCTGCTCGTCCAGCAACTGGTCAAACGCTTCCTGGAAGCGGACCACGTCCGGTCTCGTGGACGGCGTCATGCGCACCAGGCGCTGCCACTTGCCATGGCTGTCCGTCCAGGATCTAATGAAGAAAGCCAGCACGTCAGAGAGAGAGCGAAGGAGCCAAGCCAGGCCATTGAAGTACTTTGGCGGCAGCAGAGCGTTCAAGATCTCTCGCGAGAGCGGGAGAACGACCGGTGGCGCCATTGCGGCGGCAGCTTCCGCGGCGGACGGCCCATTCATGGTCCGTCGCGAAGGAGACAACCTCTCGCCCTTGGGCGGACTCGTGGCCCCAGCGCCCACGCAAACCGCCGGCTCGTACGTGACGGCGTAGAATGCGTCCAGCAGGTCATCCATGGCCGCGGCCTCGGCCTGCAGATCGCTCAGCTCCACCGCTCTAGTAGCGTCGTCCATAGAGAGAAGATACCGTCTGATGGAGCGTCGTGTATTGGCCACAAGGAGTAAAATTAGAACTGCGATCCCTTCTTGTTGCCAATGCCGCGCTCGTTGGCGTCCTTCCAGTCGTCCCACGCGCGGTCCTTGTACGTGGCCACGTCCACGAGGTCGTGCTTGTCCTCGTCGCCGTCTTCCACGAGCTGGTCGTAGCGGCGCGGGCCGCCCTCGGACTCCCTGTAGCGCACACAGGGTCAGCACCCGAGCCACCCGACAAGAGACCCTGCAGGCAGACGTACTGTTCGCGCTTCTGTCGGTCCTGGGCGTCGGCCAGCTCTCGGTCGGCGTACTCGTTCAGGGACATGGTCGGCAAGCGGTGGCCGGGCTGGAAGACCTCCGACCGGATGGTCTCCTTGCGCATTTCGAACTGCGGGTTGATGTGCGTCACGGTCTAAGTAAGGGCGAGAAGAGGTCAGTCAGTGCAGCCCTTCATGTAGTAGCTAGCACAGAACCAAGAGAACGTACGATGCCCTGGCCTTGGGGCGGCGGCGGCGGGCGATGCGCGTCCGTGAACAGGTCCTTCTTGTCCGTGGCCTCGTTCATCGCGAGCATGGTCTCGAGCATCTCGCGCTCCTGGCTGAGCGACGCCTGCTCCTCCATGGCCTTGAGCACGGCCAGCTGCAGGAACGCGAAGAGCTGCTCGCGCTCGATGTCGTCCATGTCGTCGTCCATGTCGTCGTCCTCGTCGTCGTCCTGCGCGACGTCGCTCTTCTTGTTCTGCTGCTTGCGCTGCTGCAGAAGCGCCAGCTTGGTCTCCATTTCACGCTGCAGCTGGAAGCGCTGGATCTTCTCGTCGCGCGAGAGCGAGAACTGTTTGCTCTCGATACGCTCGTACTGGTCGCGGCGCTTCTTCTCCGTGAGAAGCCCGGACTGCTCGGCGCGGTCCAGGAACTGGCTGAAGCACGCGTCGGCCTCGCGCAGCACGCGCACGCGCAGCATCAGGTTGCGCTGCTGGTCGTTGTTGACGTTGCGCACGTCGTCCTTGGGCTGCTGGAAGAACGTCTGCTTGGGCAGCAGCATGGCCAGGAAGTACTCGAGGCAGAACGCGTACAGCTGCGTGTTGCGCAGCTCGAACACGCGCTCGTTCTCCGAGAGCACGCCGTCGCGAGAGCGCTGGGCGAGCCCCTGGCGCAGCGACCGCAGCACGCGGTCCAACTGGTCCTGGAAGGCGCGGCCGTTGGTGTCGGCCACGCCGCTGGGGTTCTCCAGCGCCGTGAACTGCTGGTACAGCTGCGTGTAGCTCACCGGCTCCTCCATTTTCCTATATGACATGGCTCTTGCACAGAGAGATGAGGGCGGCTCTTATAGAGAGAGATGCGGTCGTGGGTGGTGGACAAATGCACGGGTACGTCAGTGGGGAGGGGGGGTGGACGTCTCATTGCGCTGTCAATAAAGGACGAGCAGCGTATATGTGGTTCCATCGTCCATTACGCTCTTCTCTATAAGCGCGTATGGTTATATATGCGTATAAATACATGACCCAGCACTTATAGCATATTATTCACCAACATGACACCATGCGCTATATAACACATAGGGAATGAGGCAAGGGGATCAATCATACGCGTGTGTTCATTTTCTTTTGTAAAAACGCTGAAAGGCATGATGCACTTATTCCTTCTTGCCGGTGCCCGAGGCCATGTTGAGTTCGCCGCGGATGATCTGCACGAAGCCGACGGCCAGGGTGCCGTACAGCAGGACGTTGAGCACGTTGTCCGAGTCGCGCTTCTCGTAGGTGGCGCGCTTCACGGTCTTGAAGAGGACCTGGTCGGCCGGCACGTGGCTGGGCTTGTTCACGAGGCTCGAGATCGAGCGGCCCTTGGGGGCGAGGCGGACGACTTGGCGGGCGAGCATTCTGGCGGACGGGAGGTTGGTTCTCTTCTGTGAGGCGACTGCGTGCCCGCCCGCCAGAATGTAACAGGTGTTTTAAACACCACTCCACAAAAACACGCAGCAAATGAACAAATGAACATATGCAAAGACAAGAAGAAGGTTCTATTTCTAATGTTGTTTCTATCGGTCCTTGTATTCGGAGCGAGCTTGTATTTAGGACGCTTTGGAGTGGGCAGACGATGGCTGCTTGTCATGGTGCTTGAGCGGATGCTCATCGATCTCCTCGTCCTCGTTCTCTCCATTCGTCAGCTGCGGCTGGTTGTACTGGCGAGAGAGACCGGGCACCGGGTACTCCTGGGTCAGCTCACTGCCCAGGTGCTTCTTCCAGCGGAAGACGTTCACGGCCGAGTAAAACAGCGACTTGACGCGCATCTTGAAGTGCTCCTTGCGCGTCTTGGGGAACGGCGTCGTGTCCAGACAGATCACGCCCGGGACCGTAAACATGTCGCTGTAGCCCATGCCGAACACGATGGCGCCTGGACCCCACTCCTTCACGTACGACTCGAGCTGCTTGGCGATCAACCGCTTGCTCACAATGTGCGCGCCGTAGTAGTTCTTGGCGTCGATCCAGCGGATCGGCGTGCCGTTCACGATCACGGGGTCCAGCAGCAGGATATCGGGCGAGATCACGCGACGGCCGTACGTCTGTTCCTGTTCACGGCAGAGATCGTCCTCGGTCCTATAGCAAACAGACGCGATCGAAACATTAGCGGTCATTCCTAGCGAGAGAAACACGCAGGATCAATGGACGACGTACTTGACGCGGATGCCGCGCGACTTGAGAAAGTGCTCGATCGTGGACTCGAGCGAGTCCGGATTGTACGACGGCACGCTCAGGAACGGATCGCTCTTGTGCACGCTGTCGTACTCAATGGCCTTGCGCAGCTCGTGCTGGTCTCGCTTGCCCAAGCGGTCCGCTGGGTTTTGCAGCGCACGCTATTGGAAATGCAAGCACCAGATCAGTTCAAGAGACGTTACAAGCAACAGAGAATGAGCGCTGCCTTCGTACCTTGACATTCAGCGTGTTGAGGCCACGCGCGCGCAGGATGATGCGCATGAGCGACACGGGCGGGTAGTTGTGCACGGACGATAGCTCGATGAGGGTCTTGCCGCTGTTGTACTCGTCGTGGATCTTGGTCGTGTCGCGACGCACGCGATGCGTGTTCACCAGCAGCGACATGCGCTGCAGCTGCTTGCGCAGGTTCAGCGTCATGTTGGCCGTGATCGGCAGCATCTGCAGCAATTCGTCAATGCGGTGCACCTGGCGGCGCTTGAGTCGGCGGAAGGTCTCCTGCTGCAGGATCAGACCGGCCGCCTGGGTCTCCAGCACCTGCGGGATCGGCTTGGTGGGCCACTCCATCGAGAACGGCTTGAGGTCGCCGAACTTGGCCAGCGCCGTCTTGAGCTCCTTGCTCGGGATCTGCGCCGACGGGCCGTTCTGGTAGACCGACAGCTGCATGGACGAGAACACGGCCGACATGGCGAAGCACGGGTCCAGGCCCACGGCGCGCACGCCCTCCATCACGGTCAGCGCGCGGTCCTTGCGGCCGGACTCGAGCGACGTGAGCGAGTAGATCTCGGGCTCCACGCCCGAGAGCCGCATCTCCATGAGCAGCTCGAAGAACGCGTCAGAGCGCCACACGAGCGACGAGCGCAGCAACCAGTGCATGTACGTGTGCACCGAGATGGAGCGGTGCAGACGCAGCTGCTTGAGCACCTGGATGGCACCATCCAGATACTCCTTGCGGTAGCAAATGTCTAGCAATCGGTTGTAGTCCTTCAGGTCCAGCGTCACGCCGGCGCGCTCCATGAGTTGCCAGAGCTCGATCACTTCCTCGGCGGCCGACGTGGCGTCGCAAGCGTCGAAGAGCGCGCGCAGCGTGGACTCGTCGACCTTGCGGCCCTGGTCCAGCATGTCGCGCACGATGTCAATGCCCTCCTTGGGCTTCTGGGCCACACAGCACGCGATCACGCCCGGCGTGAGAAAGGATTCGTCCAGGAACGGGTTGCCGTAGTGGCGATACAGATCAAAGAGGCTGTAGCCCTTCTCGAACGACTCGCGACGCAGCTTGACCACCAACGCGTCGATCTCCTTCACGCTCGGCAGCGTGTTCTGCAGCGACGCGATCTCCTGCAGCGTGGACGTGATCTTGTCCGTCGCAGCGTCGCGCAGCGTCATCGGCGTCTTCTTGTGCACCGGAACGGCATCCGAAGCGTCCGAAGTCGACTCCTGCTCTGCCGCAGAGTCGACAGCAGCGGATCCGTTCACGGCCTGAGCGGCCTCGCCGTTCACCTTGGCCTCTCCATTGGTCTTGGCGCTGCCGTTGAGCTTGGCGTTCCCGTTGAGCTTGGCGTTGCCGTTGAGCTTGGTGTTGCTGGATCCATTGGCGCGCGTGATCATAACGCTGTTCGTGTTACTGGCCACGGCTGCCTGAGCCAGCAGCTGCTCCTCCGACTGCTTCTTCGACGGCTTCTTCTTGTGACCGGCATCGCCTCCAGAGTTGTGGCCGCTGAGCTTGGTGGCGATGGCCGCCGCAGTCGTGGACTTTCCCTTGTGGCGTGCGGACAGCTTGCGCTTGACCTTGGCCGGGATCGGCTTGTGCGGCACGGCGGCTGGGGCCGCAGCCGTCGTGGACTGCAGACGCAGGCCGAAGAGCGCATGGTCGATGTGCGTGCTGAGCTGCGGACGCGACCGCAGCAGCGAGCGCTGCGCCAGTGGCCGCAACAGCATCTCCATCTCGGGTCTTGCGTGTCTGCGCTTCTCAGCTCTTCGTTGGTGCACCGACGATTGCAGATATACTCGTGCCAAGTATTCGAATTTTCAGATATGCACTACTTGTATTACGTTATTTACAAATATTCAAATCTGATTCTGGGCAACCTGTAAAACCCAAACACACGGGTCAATGGGTTTTACCAGCTGAGGGCTGACTACCGTAAGACTCGCTTTTGATTGGCGGATTGCCTTCAGCTCAGAATCAGCCAATCAGAACGAAGCGGATGTCTCTTGAATAGAATCGATGAATGCATTCGAGGGGAAAATGGAGATGATGCGTGTGCCGCCGCTGCATGCGGCCGTGTGGGACGGCAACGTGGACGTGCTGACAGCCATGCTCATGGCACTGCAGTCCAACAACAACGAATATGCTGATACCCAAGGCTCGTCGGTGCTGCAGCAGGCACTGGATGCGCGCGATGCTCACGGCAACACGGCTCTGCATCTGGCCCTGCGCGTGGTGCAGCCCACGCAGCACGCCATCATCCGACTGCTACTGGTGCTCATTGTGTCGAGCAGCTGCAACAAAGTGCCATTGGAGTGACTTTCTGCTTGGCTGTAGGACTTTGGAGCGAACACCAGAGCGCGCAACCATGGAGGCTGGAGCTGCATCCACGACGCCACGCTCTGCGACGACGAGTACCTGCTCGCGCTGCTGTTCATGCAAGGTACGGTTAGAGCCCCACGGTCTCCTCACACAGCTAGCTGCCTGGCACTGAACGCTCTTGTGACAACAACAGGAGAGAAGCAGCATGGCGCCTTTCTCGAGTCCAGACAAGACGCGTTCTTCGAGGCGCTGGAGAAGCTGCCGGACTTCGAGGGCGAGATCTACATCCGCGCGCACTCGTGGGTGCCCATGGTGTCCAAGATCCTGCCGTCCGACACCATCCGCATCTGGAAGAGAGGCACGCAGCTGCGCTGCGACTCGGCGCTCAAGGGTCTGGACGGCATCAAGTGGAAGCACGGGCGCATGTCCCACATCCTCATGGGCCGCGAGTCGGCGCAGCCTGGCCACGCGATCGTGATCGACCACGAGGGCAAGAGCTTCTACGACGTCACGCACGCGCTGATTGACCCATCGCTTACGAACATAGACCTCGGACTGCACCGGCTGCTGACAGCGCCGCTGTCGTCCGCCAGCATGGACAGCACGCAGTTGATGTTCCACAAACTGAAGGACGTCACCAAGATCAAGCCCAAGAAGGAGCACCCGTGCCCCTGGACGGGCACCAAGTACCGCATGGAGAATTTCTCCATCGCGGCCCAGTTCCGGCCCGTGGTGGACCCCAAGCGCTCGCATCGCGAGATGCAGTCGGCCGATACGATCGTGGACAACCTGCAGCAGTTTGTGAACACGCTGTCGTTGCATTCGCACAAGAAAGAGCACAAGAAGAAGGCCAAGGACAAGAAGCAGTCGGAGCAGGACATTGAAGCGAGTGCTGCCAGTGACGACGAGTTCTCCAACGGCAACAATTCCGACCGCAAGCAGGTCTTGCACCTGACCAAGGGCAAGAAGATGGAGATGCATCTGGACGTGGTCGCGGGCGACATCATCAAGTGGAACTTCCTCTCGCGCAGCAAGGAATTCAGCTTTCTCGCGACCTACTTCCACGAAGACGCGCAGGCGGTCGTGTGCCGTACGGAAGGCGTCAAGAATATCCCGATCATTGGCGAGTTCCAGGTCGAAGGCAACGGCAGCTTTGTGCTGTCCTGGATGAACACACAAAAGGGCTTCACACTCGACCGCAAGGGCATCAAACTCAAGTACGACGTCTCCCACACTCGACCGGCGGCTACTGTGCCGTTCGCCGAGCCTTCCACGCAGACATCGTCAGTGTTGATAGAGGAGAAATGCGAGCTCTCGGAGAACCAGCGACAGCAGAACGATGAGGAAAAGTGCCGCGTGTTTCACCATCCAGAGCACATTCCGAATCCGCTCACGACCACCACGTCGTTCAGCGAGTATTTCTTTGGTCCCGCCATCAAAGCAGCAGCGGAATCTGCCGCTATTGAAGACGAAAAGACCAAGGAAGACACCAAACCAAAGCTGTCGTCGCTGTTCAAGCGCAAACCAGGATCGGAGAATAGCCCTCCGGCCTCACGAGTAGCGGCATCAAACGCAGCGGCCGCGGCTTTGTCTAACCAGGAGTCGATCATGAAGCAGGACGGCTACCGCAACACCTTTCGCAGCATCACTAAGCTGCCGGCCACACGCAACCTCTCCAAGAGCTTCGAGGCCAAGGTGCTCATGGCTGAGAGCTTCCCGTTCTCCTTGGTTGACTTTCTGCCCGTTATCACATTCCTCTCGATCACGGGCGAGCACGTGAAGAACCTGGAGGAGTTCTTCCACATGGTAAGACTGGTGTTTGTATGTTTTTGTTGTTGTCTGGTTGCTGACGCTGGTTCCATTCGCAGACGCTGCCTCCAGGCTTCCCTGTCAAGTTCGAGTTGCCCATGATGCTGACTGTGCGCATCGCCTACACGTTCCAGAGCATCACGTTGGCCCCCGATCTCAGTCCTGCGCTGTTCGAGATCCCGCAGGGCTACCAGCAGGTCTTCGCCATGAAA
>JAADVQ010000786.1:0-10608 GCA_023335835.1 Elongisporangium senticosum
AAAATGACTCATTTTGACCATACATTCCTATTGCAGACACTCTTTTAATATTGAATAAAGTATACTGGAGTGTCCGTATAAATTTGGCCAGGTGACAAAAATAGAATTTGTATGGGAGCGTGTTGCTCTGTTGTGCTTCGCCCTTTCGCTTCTAGAACGTTCTAAAGAGCATTTCTATTGGACAAAAATATCTAAACAGCGTTGACTAACTCTCAGTGGATCAAAAGTTACCGCCACAAATTGACTGTCCGTATAATATTGGCCAGGACTTTAATGCCAGCATTCATGCCTCCGGCTCGACCAGATCATTCCTGAGCGACTTGAACGTCACCGTTCTAGACTGGCCAGCGCTCTCACCTGACCTAAATCCGATCGAGAACTTGTGGGGGATCATTGTGCGCAAAGTTTACAACGCGGGGAGACAGTACAGCACCACCGTCGAGCTCGAAAAGGCCGTCATCGCAGCGTGTGATAGCTTCGGCAATGACATCATCGACAAGTTCGTGAACTCGATGAACGATTGCTGCAGCGACGTTCTGCTTCAGCGTGGGAGAAAGACTAAGTGCTAGCGCTAGGTTGGCATCCATTTGGCTTCATATCCGTGCTGTATCGCCGCGAAAACACTGTCCTTCGTATAATTTTGTCGCGGTCAAAAATCGTAACCTTTACCTTTTCAGGCATAATTTCTTACTGGCTGCGTTAAATCACAAAAAATGTATGCGCCGACTCGCCGTAAAACGCACGTTCGTGTGAGCCTATTTTTCGCTCGATCCGAAGTAATTTGGCTGACTTGTTCAAAAATCATTTTCTCCGTATATTTATGGCGCGCACTGTATACTTACTTACCACTTATCAAACCTCAACCATGTTCGTAACAAATAGACTGTATACGTAAAATAACCCATGTTGAATTTTACTTACGCCACGTCATGGGTGGACTGGCTGCTATTTAGTGACTATTGATTGGTTCATAATGGCTACACCGTCTTATCATTGGTTATAATTAGATATAGAAACCCCCTCCCTTTTTAGCCCCCCCCTCTGTGCGGACCTCCTCATGGGATGGGCATTCCCAGCAGCTCACCCGAAGCGGCCACGACGAGCTCGGTCCGTCGGAGCGCGTCCTGGACGTGTTTGCTGCCGCTGGTCTCTGACCGCACAAAGAAGAAGCGCAAGACCAGCTCCGTGGAGATCGCACACTCGCCCATGTGGTCTGAACCGCTCCGAGGCGTCTCGGGTGGAGGCGGCAGCGGCCTGCCTTCGCCCTCGTCCAGCGCGTCGTCCTTCTCGGCCACACTGACGCGCAACCGCAGGGCGGGCTTTCTGCTGCTGCTCGTGGGCTTCATGTTCTTCTCGCTCTCGAGTCTGTGGCAGTTCCAGAGCAGCAGCGCCTCAGCCTCGACGCGCCACGCGTTCCCGCCGGCCAAGAATGACCACGCCGTCGTGGTCTCTGGCGGCGAGAGCACGCAGCTCGTGGCGTACTACGACAGCCCCGTGGCCACCAAGGCCTCGCACCACTTGCGTCGCGAGACCCCGGCGCCGCTGGTGCGCCCGGACTCGTTCGGGTTGGTCATGGTGGCCGACCTGGACAAGTACTCGCGCGACGAGAGCAGCAAGAAGCCGCTGTTCATCTCGTACCTGCAGCACGCGACGCTCAAGATCTCGCGCAGCAGCAGCAGCGACCCGCGCGAGACGGATTCCTACTCGGTGAGCTTCGGCGAGAAGGAGAAGTTCACGACGACCATGAACGAGGCCGGCCGCGGCCTGGAGCTGAGCGAGCTCACGTGGTTCAACGGCAAGCTGTTGTCCTTCGACGACCGCACGGGCATCGTGTTCCGGCTCAAGAACTTCGAGGGCGCCAAGCCGATCCAGGCCATCCCGGAGCACATCATCATGGAGGGCGACGGTGTGGCCGCCAAGGGCCAGAAGCACGAGTGGGCCACGGTCAAGGACGACGAGCTGTACATGGGCAGCGTGGGCAAGGAGTTCACGGACAACGACGGCAACGTCATCGGCGACAGCAATCTCTGGGTGGCCGTCATGGACGTGCACGGCGACGTGCGGCGCGAGGACTGGACGTCCAACTTTGCGCGCGTGCGCGACGCGCTGGACTGCAAGTGGCCGGGCTACGTGGTGCACGAGGCCATCGAGTGGAGCGCCGTGCGCCGCCAGTGGTTCATCTTGCCGCGCCGCGTGAGCCACGAGGCGTACAACGACATGCTGGACGAGCAGAAGGGCTCGAACAAGATGGTGATCGCCAGCGAGGACTTCAGCACGATCCAGGTCATCGACGTAGGCTCGGTCACGCCGCTGCGCGGCTTCTCGTCCTTCAAGTTCCTACCGCGGTCCGACGACTCGATCATCGTGGCCATCAAGAGCGTGGAGGTCGAGGTGGAGCAGAAGCAGACGTCCTTCGTGCTCGTCTTCGACGTCCACGGCCGCGTGCTCATGCCCGAGACGGAGCTGCCCGGCGGCCACAAGTACGAGGGCGTGGCGTTCGCCCACGACTGGTCCCAGGAGAAGCGCGTAGACTAATTAGACGAATCCAGGCCCTTAATGCTCACGTTGCGTTGTTGGTTATCTATTCATTACAGGCCGGCCATGTTCTCGCAGAGCCACGAGATGCCCTCGTGCAGGCCTTCGCCCGTGGTGGCGATCGTGGGCTGCACGCTGTACTTGCGCTCGCTGTCCTTGCAGCTCTGCTCGAAGTCCAGCGCCGTGGTGAGCTCCTCGAGACTGAGCGCGCCTGGCAGGTCTCGCTTGTTGAGGAAGATGAGCAGGCAGGCTTCCTGCAGCAGCAGCCCAAGGAGTCAGTCTCTCATGCAAGCAGGCGCTTGACAGACATGGCGGCTTACTACCTTGAGCTGACTATCTAAGAGCACGCCGTTGAGCTCGGCCTTGGCCAGCTCCAGTCGCTTGGCGTCTGCGCTATCTACTACGAAAATGATGCCCTGCAGCCAGAGCCCATTAGGACACATGAGGAAGCAGCCATGCATGGAGATCCTACCTCTGTGCCTGTGAAGTGATGCCTCCAGTACGGCCGCAGCGAGTCCTGACCGCCCACGTCCTGTACCCGAGTTACGCGTTAGCCATCTATCTATCCAAGCCCATGACTTCCTGTAGTACCTACCCAGACGTTGAGCTTGTACTTGTCGTAGCGGATGGTCTCCATGTTGAAGCCGACGGTCGGGATGCTCGCGATGGCCTTGCCCAGCCGCAAGTGGTACAGGATCGTGGTCTTGCCGGCCGCATCGAGCCCCACGAGCAGCAGTCTCCGCTCGTTCCGGCTCCAATAGCGAGCGATGGAGCGCGAGAGCGAAGTCCCCATGCCGCCGGTCTTCTCTCGCTTGTGTCACGAGTCAACTACTAACGAAACGACAGCAGAGAGAGCAAGTGACAGTGGTATATTTAGGCTCTAGCCCAGCGCATCGCCGCCGTAGCCCTCGCTCTTGCCGGCCAGCAGGTCGCGTCGCCCAGAGTCGATCTTGCGCGAGTGCGCGTCCAGCTTGGGGCAGTCCGTGATGCGGTGGCCCAGACCGCCGCAGAAGGCGCAGCCCTGCGATCCCGTGGCGTTCGTGGTGCCGGCGCCCTCGAGCAGGTCCATGTACGGGTCTTCCAGCGCGCGCAGCACGGGCGGGACCGTCTGCTTGGCCTCGATCAGCAGGTGCTTGAGATCCAGCAGCGCACTCTCGGGTACGCTCTTGTTGATGAACGTCGTGGCCACGCCGGTCTTACCGCAGCGGCCAGTTCGCCCAATGCGATGCACATAGTTCTCGATCTCGGCCGGCATGTCAAAGTTGATCACGTGCTTGATGTCCGGGAAGTCCAGCCCCTTGGCCGCGATGTCCGTGGCCACGAGCACGTCCTTCTGGCCGCGCTTGAACGCGTCGATGGCGGCATTGCGCTCCTCCTGGTCCTTGCCGCCGTGGATCGACGCGGCCTCGACGCCCTTGAGGATCAGGTACTCGTAGATGTCGTCCACGCTGCTCTTGTGCTCGCTGAAGATCACCACGGGCGGACTCGTCTTCTGCAGACACTCGAGCAGGTACACGATCTTGGCGTCCTGCTTGACATACTCGACCTCCTGGATCACGTCCAGGTTGGCGGCGCCAGCGCGGCCGACGTTGACCAGGATCGGCTGCACGAGCACGTCCTTGGCGAAGTCCTGGAACTTCTGCGGCATCGTGGCCGAGAACAGCAGCGTCTGCCGCTGGGACGTGAAGTGGTTGAACGTCGTGGCCACTTCGTCGTCAAAGCCCAGATCCAGCATGCGGTCGCCTTCGTCCAGGCAAATGTACTTGCACAGCCGCAGGTTCATCTCCTTAAGCTTCAGGAAGTGGTTCAGCCGCCCGGGCGTGGCCACCACGATGTGCACGCCGCGCTTCGAGATCAGCTCCGACTGTGTGCGCTTGTCCTCACCGCCGATGCACAGCAGACTGCGGATCTCCGGGAACCCGGCCTGGAAGAGGTGCTTGGTGAAGTGGTTCACCACGTCGAACGTCTGGCGCATGAGCTCGCGCGAGGGCCCGACGATCAGCCCGAACGGGCCTTCCCGGCCGATGATCGGCATCTTCTTCTCCTGCTCCAGCGCCAGCATCACCAGCGGCAGCGTGAACGTCACGGTCTTGCCCGAGCCCGTGAACGCGATGCCGATAATGTCGCGCCCCGCCAGGATGCACGGGATGGCCTGCACCTGGATGGGCGTGGGCCGCAGGATGTTCTTGGCCTTCAGCGCCTTGAGGATCGCGTCCGGGAAGCGCATGTGCTCGAAGGACTTGATGGGCGGCGGGATGTCGTTGCCCTCCACCAGGATATGCCACTTCTTGCGCACGGCGTCGCACTCGGCCTCGGTCATCTCCTGGATGAACCGCGGCGGCTTCCAGGTCGTGCGCATGATCTGCTGGTACTTGATGCCCTCTGCTCGCTCGTGCGCCGACAGCAGCGCGGTCTTCTGCACGTGGCTCGCCTCCTTGAGCATATTGATCTCCTGCGCGTCCTTCTGCACCTTGGCCTGGTTCACGCCGGCCTCCTCCAGCGCCTTGCGCATCTCGTACGCCTGGTCGATCAGACTCACCTGCGACCGTTCCGCCGGCGCCATGGACGCGTCCTGGTGGTCCGCATCCTGCTCCGGTCGGCTCTTGCGCTTGCTGGCTGTGTGTTGCTTTTCGTCCTCCTTCTCTTCCTCCTCTTCGCTCTTCTCGGCCTCCAGCTTCTCCTGCAGAACGCGGCGCCGCTTCTGCACCCGCTCCTGCTGCTGCTGACGCCGCACCTTGAGCGGCACGTACAGAGACTCCTCCTCCTCCTGCATGCCCGCCATCGTCTGGAGCTGCTCGATGGAAAAACCTCTGACTGTAGCATACTCTGACATTTTATATATGTTACAACGTATGATGGTATAGAGGTATTCCCTCATTTCCCCACTTGAGTGACCATGGACAAGAACGACGAAGTGGCGGCGCTGGAAGCGCTGCGCGACTCATCCGCGGACCTGGTCAAGTACCTGGAGACCATCAACAGCAAGCTCACGCAGCTCAACCAGCAGAACGAGCGTACATGCCTCTCCACCTCTCTCTATCGGCCTCTGTGGAGCTGCTGACTCATGTGTGTCACTATCTCTCTGCCTGGGCAGTGTCGCTGCGTGTGCTGGAGAACTGGTCCAGTGTGATCACCATCGCGTCGGCCACCAAGAGCTCGTCATCCGCCGGATCCAACAGGCCCATGGAGCTGGAGCGCAACAGAACTGAATAAGAGCGCGGCGTATTTATAATCTGCGATCAATGCAGCGAGTATTTTGAATCGTTCCCTCTCTCTTGAGCTGTCTGATCGCCTCGCCGTATTAATAGCCAAGGATAGACTGGATCGCTCCATTGGAGCACTCTCGACTGACGCACTCACGCGTGAGCCAGGCAAAACAGCAGCACAGAGTGCACCAGTCATGCGCTCCAACGGGTTGGAGAAACCCTTCTCGAGAGACCAAGTGACCAGTTGGGTGCTCCAGCCGCTCATCCAGGCGGTGCGTGCATTAGCTCCAACGCTTTGACGCTGGCTTCTAAAGGATCACACTTCAGGCTTTCATCGTATTCGTTGCCAAGCTGCTCGATCGAGAGAAGGTACGAGTTCCCACCGGTCTGCCAGCTTGGGTAGTCCAACTTATTCGTTCCATGCTGCAGGCGCTGGCCATCCTGCTGCCCAATGCCGCCTTGATCCTGATCATCGTCACGTGCTGGTATTTGTGCGAGTCGAGAGACCCAGCCAAGCCGGTACGCATCCAGTGATGGTCCTACTGTAGCTATTGGAGTGAGCCACTCAGGGTCTGTGTCTTTGAGCAGCAAACAACGCCTGGCTTCCTGCCGGTGCCAAAGAAAATGAGCCGATACTGCACGCTGTGCTGCAAGAACAGTCCGAGTCTGGACCACCACTGCACGTGGCTCAACACGTGCATCGCTGAGAACAACTACGAGCCGTTCTACTACTTGGTGGTCACAACCACGTGCCAGACGCTGCTGCAGACCGTGATCGGCATTCTCTTGGCCACGCTTTGGTTCGCACAGGTCAAGAGCGGCATCTCGTCCGACTGGCACAAGGCCATGCTCGTGCTTCTGTGGATCCACAACGCGATCTGTCTGTCGCTGACCAACTCGTACTTGCTGCTGGCCGGCTTCCACACGTATCTGCTCTGCATCCGCTCGGGCACGTACGACTTCATCCTGGAGAACGGCGACGACGGCCTGTGCACGCGCATGCTCAAGTGCAACTGCCTGCGACGGAGCAAGAAGAAGAACAAGCGCAGCCACGTAAGGAACCAGGATGACACGCAGAAGCCCTCGTCCAGCAAGGCTGTGGACACGACCCGAGGCCCGTCGACTGAGCTGGTCATGGCCCAAACGCAGTACCAGAAGGAGATCGCTGCATGGGAAAGCAAGTACGGCGCCGATACCAACGACGCGGAATCGATTTCTTCCAGCGCCAAGAGAGACACGTCTTCGTTTGTGGACACGAGCGGCCAGCAGTCGTCTGGGCTGACGCTGGCTTCAGTGGAGAAGGTCAGTGTGAAACGCTCGAGCACGTTCCCCATCGAGCTGCTGGATGACAAGGCGGCGCAGGGAGGTGGTCTGATCCACGAGAGCGAGGGCATCTTCGTGGGCGGGGACGACATGCAGATAGCGCAGACTCCAAGCCCCGACTTTGAGCCTATGCCGCCGTCTCCTCTCACTCGCATCGATCTGTAGCTCATAGAAATCTGCGACGTGTGCGGAAAATCCTGTCTAAATAGATTCAAGGACCCACATCTGTTTTTCACAGGGAAACCCGTAAATACGCGTCGTTGATTGGCGGATACGGAATTGACTTGGGTTTTGTATGCTTGCTCGAGTGATTGGTTCTCGGTCGAGCAGCAGCCCTTGGGGCTGCATTCCTACAGCTGAAACGTTAGAGACGTCGTCGGGCAAACTTCTTTTGAACCTTAAACAAGGTGCGTTCTCATGCGAATCGCTATTGGCGTTGGAACTCTATGCACCCAGCCGGCGCGTCTGCCTGTCTATTGCAGCAGCGGAAGCCGAGCCAAACGGACGGACCGACGCATGGCGCTGGCGACAGGAATGCGGCTCAAGTGACAGAATGACTCACGAACGAACTGCCTGTGTAGATGCGTCACGTTGCTGCTTACCTTCTGACTGTGCTGGGCGGAAACGACTCCCCCTCGGTGGCTGACATCGAGAAGGTCATCTCCTCGTTCGGCGGCGAAGTCGATACCGAGAAGGCTGAGCTCCTGATCAAGGAACTTGAGGGCAAGAACATCGAAGAAGTGATTGCCGCTGGCAAGGCCAAGCTCGCCACCGTGTCGGTGGGCGCTGCCCCCGCTGGCGGTGCCGCCGCTGGTGCCGCTGGCGCCGCCGCGGCTCCCAAGGTCGAGGAGAAGGAAGAGGAAGAGGAGGCTGACCTTGGCGGCGGCATGGACATGTTCGGCGGTGGCTCGGACTACTAAGCGTTGTCAATCCAGCTGCAGGTCGCTGATCTTGTCTCCACTATGGTAGACTCCTCACTCACTCGCTGATGAAGAGACTACGTAGTAAATTCAACACGAGCAATGTGACGCCTTTCACAATCAAATCAGCAGGTCTCTCTATTGTCTCCGTCTCCAGACGAACAGGTTCACAGGTTCAGCAACAAGCAGCAATGGAATGGGTTGATTCGGATTACAGCACTCCTGTCCGGTCTTCTAGCCGATGAGCTTGGCGTTCACGCGACGACACAGGCCAGCCCAGCCCACAGCCGAGATGGAGCCGAACGGGAAGCCCGGGAACGACAGCAGCCGCTCGAGAGGCAGCATGTAGCCCTGCGGCAGCTCGACTAGCGGCTGCTTCCAGTAGAAGAACAGCAGAGCGCCCATGATCAGAGGCTAAAGGCAACAGCATTCAAATGCCACAATAAGCGATCAGTCATGCAGCCCAATGGATAGCAGCTCAACATGAAGAGCAGCGCACCGTTCGAATTTGGTCAATGCGCTTCTGGAAGACGGATGGCGCAGCCTTTTGCATGCGTTCCACTGTCACACGCGTATAATCAGCATCTCTACAACGAGCACGCGCGTTGTACAGAGCAATGATGCTTGCTTACCTGCGAGCTCCTGCATCTGCTTCTTGATGGTGTTCATCTGGCGAATGGCCTTGGACTGCGCCACGAAGGTCTCGACCGAGTTGAGTCGGTTCACGATCACCACTTGCGCGTTGTACTGCGTGAGCAGCTCCAACTCCTGCGCGGTCATGCGCGTGCCACGCGTGTTCCAGAGCTTCATGACCACGTCCACCGCCAGCATCAGCAGCGCAATGGCCAGCACATCGACGCACTTGAGACTCTCGATCTCCATGGTCTTTGGGCGATTAGCCTCTTCTCCCCTCTCTGGCAGTAGATCGTACTTAAACGAATGTATACATTACATGCATGGGGCAACCTTCCGGAACAGTCCAAGGGCTACAGTATCCATTCCATCAGCAGCAATGGCAGCCGACATGCGCGCACTGCGCGACTACATCACGGCCAAGGACGGCACGGAGTACGACAACCTGCCGACCGGCATGGTGTGCCTCCACATCACGCACAGCAACCTCAAGGCGGAGATGGTGGACATCCGTCTGGACCTGCATCTGACCATCGCCGACGTCAAGCACAAGGTCTACCGCCACTGCGGCACCAAACCGGACGTCATGCAGCTTTTCCTGCTCAACAGCGACGGGTCCGTGCGCATGCCGCTGGCGGACGACAGCCGCATGCTGGGCTTCTACGGCGTGCAGAGCGGCATGCGGCTGCATGTGGTGGACACGGATCCGTTCTCGCTCTCGCGCGGCGGCGGCCTGGAAGACGTCTCGCTCATCGAGAAGTACACGATCTCCGAAGACGACTACGACAAGCGTACGCGCCGCGCTCTCTCTTGGAGCCTGTGCCCTCTAATTGACACTCGTGTGGCTCGTGTATGCAGGCGAGAAGACCGTGCGCGCCTACAAGAAGGAGCAGCTGGCCAAGGATCCGAACTGGAAGCCTAAGGCCATGATGAACAACGCGCCGCGGCCGGCTGCCGACCCGGCGACCGTCCCAGGGCCTGAGAGCATCGTGGGCATGACGCTGGGCGACCGCTGCGAGGTGCAGCCGGGCGGCCGTCGTGGCCAGATCGCGTACTTGGGCGAAGCGCCCGAGATCTCGGCCGGCTTCTGGGTCGGCGTGCAGTTCGATGAGCCTGTGGGCAAGAGCAACGGCAGCGTCAAGGGCAAGGCCTATTTCAAGTGCGAGCCCAAGTTTGGCGGCTTCATCCGACCGCAGAACGTGACCGTGGGCGACTTCCCCGTGCAGGACCCGTTCGCGGACCTCTCGGACGACGACGACGACGAGCTATAGACTGTGACGAGACAAGAGGACGGAGGGTTCCACGCATAAATCTATCAGTGTATCATTGGAGCGCTATTGGTTTCTCTGTCTCTGCTCTCTCGCTGCCGCCACCGCTAGACGCTCTTACACCTCGGCCTTGCGCGTGATCTCTTCGACGTTCCAGCGCTTGCGCTTGCTCAGCGGGCGCGTGGCCGAGAGGCGCACGAAGTCGCCCATGTTGCAGGCGTCCGTCTCGTCGTGGGCCATGAACTTCTTGGTCTTCTTGTAGTACTTGCCATACTTGGGGTCCTTGACGATGCGGGCCACCTCCACCAGCACCGACTTCTGCATCTTGTTGCTCACGATCTTCCCGAACAGCGGCTTCATGACGTTGCTTCCAGAGCCACTCGCGTTTCTCAATGAGTTCATGCGCTCATGGGTGGTGGCGCCCGTTCAAGCGACCTTCGCGTCACCTCCCCCAGTCCCACCAATCGCAAGGCTCAACGTGTCAGAATACGTACCCTCTCTAAATCGATACCACAACCTCTGGATCTGCGACCTGTGAGATCGCATTCTGCATCGAGCGACTGACTTGAGGAGCGAGATGAAGTGGTTCCTGCCGTATCTGTATCATCCGCACGCGGAGGCGCGCTACCGCAAGCTGGTCACGCCGCTGGGCAATGTGCACCTGGACAACATGCTCATGCAGCAGATCGGCGTCACGCTGCTCATCTGCTTCGTCACGTGCAT
>JAADVQ010000787.1:0-10602 GCA_023335835.1 Elongisporangium senticosum
ACCTTTGAATGGGCTGCATGTGGACATGACTGGCTCTTGTGGAATGGGCAGCGTCACCAATCTGGAGCTGCAGCAGGCGTATGGAGCCAAGCTCTGCAAAGTGCGCGCCGCAGTGTTGGAAGGTGTCACGGCGCAGTACGCCAGCGTGCTGCAGCAGGAGCGCACGGAAGGGGAGACGGTCAACATCAAGCGCAAGCAGGATCAGCTGCTGAACGCGACCAAGTTGCAGAACTACCGACGCAAGTACGAGGACCTGCTGGTCAAGAACGACGCCATTGAGGTGAGTCTTACCTGTATTTGCATTAGGTCGCTGCATGTATCCTCATTGCACGCATTCGCCATTGTATCTGTGTCTTTAGAACGCATGCGCGCAGCTGGAAGCCAAGAAGCCACGCACGGATTGAGCATTGGGTCTCCTCCGTCTATTCCTCGGGTTGAAATAGGTTATCCGCAATGCAAGCAACCGAACATAATGCATCGATCGACATTGGGTCTCCCCACTCCGTTGGCACTGTTGAGTTGTTGATAGAAATCCATTGAAATACACGAGAGTCCCAACCTGGCGGGGCTGTCTTTATGCGTCACATTTACACCGCCGCCACAGCGGTCGCGGTCGCACTAGACGCACTGGACGTCGTCGTCGTTGTCGCCGTTGTAGCCGTCGTGGTCGCGGCAGCAGACGTCGAGGCTGAAGAAGTCGTGGTCGTAGCCGAATCCGCTGTGACCGTGGCGGAGGAGCCTGACGAGGAAGAAGAGCCCGACGAGGTCGTCGTGACCGTCGTGGAGAAGCACGGGAACGCGCCTGAGCCTTCGAACTTGGAGATGGCCTCAGCAAAGTCCGTGTGGTAGGCCGACCACTTCTTGTTGGTGTAGAGACCGTAGGAGTACGGATCGTCCGGCTTGTACTCGTCGTTGTAGTCATACTCAGACTCTGGGTTAAGCGCCCAGGCGAAGCCGCCGGCCATGTTATTGGCCAGCGCGTACTCGACCAGGATCTCGATCACGCGCGTACTAGTCTTGCCCGCCAGCGTCTCGGCTTCGCCGTAGATGCCACCGTACTCGCCGTAGAAAGTCGCGATACCCGTGGCGTTGAGGGTGGCCCCGAACGCGTTGTCCAGCACAGCCGTGACGGCGGCCTTGAGCTTCGCGTTGCCGGCTGTCGTGTTGGGGTATTCCGTCACACTGACCGTGTCGCCCGAGGATGATTGCTCCGAGAAGAAGTAACTGGACGGGTACACACTGGGCGAGTAGAAATGCGGCGCGAACACGAGCTTGTTGGACGTGGACAGCGCGATGGGGTTCACAGAGGCGTTCTGCAGACTGGCGCCAAACCAGTCACTGTACGAGACGTTGGCGCCGTTGATCTCGGCTGTGAGCCCATTAGCAGTGAGCCCTTCAGCCGCGATGAGCCAGTTGGGGCAGGCCGCGAGAATCGTGTCACCGAGCGTCTCGACCGCGCGGGGCCAGTTCTCGTCCGACGGGCAGTAGGCATCGCTATCGTCCTCCGGCCAGCAGCCGCCCACGGGCTCGTTCTTGATGTCCACGCCGATGATGTTGTAGTGCAGCTCGTTGCAGAGGTTGGCCGCGAGCGTCTTGAACATGGTCTTGATCTTGGACAGCGGGTAGTCGTCCGTGTACCAGAGCGGCTCACTCGTCGTGTCTGTGTAGTTCGGGTCGATCTTGTGCAGATCCAGCAGCACGCCGATTTGCTGTTTGCCCAGTCCCTGCACGATGACCTGGATCATCTCCATGTAGGTTCCGACATTGAGCGACGTGGACGTGGACGCCACGAAGTCGGTCACGTCTGGCGCCGCGTTGGACAGCACCATGGCGGCGTTGAGCGGCAGACGCACGGCGTTCACGCCCATGGTCGAGAGCTTGGACGCGATCGAGTCCTAGTACAAGAGAGAGCACAGCTATATGAGCGTTGACAGTCACATGCTTAGACAGGAACGGCTAGGTTGTCGTACCAGAGTGCTCTGGCCAGTAGCCAGGCCGTGCGGCACACCCTCGGTGTTCTCCATGCCACTCCAGTTGACGCCCGTGACCACGAGCTTCTTCTTGGCTCCCGTGTTGGAGCTCACGGCGTAGATCAGGCCATCGATGGCTTCGTAGCTAGGCTGTTCACAGACTGGATACACACAGGCAGTTAGCACTGATCTCAACAGGCAGGAGAGACATCAAGAGACTCACTCTTGACAGACGTGGTCTTGGTCGTGGCCTGGTCGATGGTCGTGATCGACGTGGTCAGTGACTGCTGGGTCTGCGCCGCATTGTAGTCCTGCACGCCGTAGTACGTGATGGCGCTGAGCGCCGCCGCCGTGATCATGAGCAGCAGCAGCGCGCCGGGCCAGACCCGCTTGCGGCCCGTAAACTCCTTATTGGCCGCGCGACCGGAGCTGCCTTCGTCCGCGGCCTCGTCCAGCAGCCCGACCGCGATATCCTGGTGCACGGCGCCGATGCCGTTGGCGCCGAAGGTCACGCGGTTGGCCATGGTGGGGCGCAGTTGCATGTCGTTCTGATGGTCCGTGGGCAGGTAACTGCCGTAGACCTCGTCGGCCGTGGTGTCCTTCCAGACGTTCGAGCCATTGCCGCGCGAGTCCTCCGAGTAGGCCGGCGAGTCGGTGGAGTCCGTGGTGTAGTGCATAGCGCTCTCACTCCCTTCTGAGCTCCAGTTCCGCTTTCGTTGTCGTCGTCGTCTTCTGGCGCGGGGCCTGTCACACAGTAGTATACCGGTATCCGTCGGTAAAAAGACGCCCATTTGAGAGAAAAACGAGGCTAGATGGGTAATTCTGAGTTTTTTAGCCCTAGCCCTTTTCCCCAATCCGGATGCGTGCGAGGAGGAAGTCAGATCGGACGACAGAAAATCGACTAGGTAGTGACGCGAACTTAGTGGTGGGGATCGTGATAAGTTCCAATGTTAGAAACGTTAGAAACCCAGTGTTGGTACATAACTGATGCCGATCACGTAACAAAGAAGCAAAGTGCACGAGCGAAAAAACATGCAGCATAATCGATGCACGTGCAACATCAAACCAGAAGTCGCTGGCATCATCTCTCCCCAAGCGTAACCTCAGAAGAAGAATCCAGGAGATGCGATGCGCTTGAGTCTTCCGAACGCCAGGGGATCGAGTGTGTGTCGAATCCTGGCTTTCACTCTTCCTCTTTTAAAAAGAATAGCCGTCGGGACCCTTTTTATTACAAAGCATAGCCCATTCATTCCCACCCGTACAGTACTGAACGTTTGTCCAGATTCTCTATCACTCCCCACACTGGAACAGTCAAGTCCAATGCAGCCCACTGTGTCCCTCCGCGCGCGCGCTCTCTGCACGTGGACGAATGGACCGGTAAAGCAACACATGTGCGTCCGATCGAGAGTTGAAGTGGCGACTTCGTAACCCCGTTGGGCGACGTGGTCCTAGACGCTTGACTCTCGTCGGTGATTGGCTCAACTGATCAGGCCGGGTTTCGTCCCACCCAACCCACAAAGCCCACCCGCCTTGCCTTGCGTGGGTTCGGACCCGTCGCGCGTTGTGGAATCCGAATCATAATAGAATCCGATCTCAGCAGGCCGCATGAGCTCTAGTCCGTTGCATGTGCAGGTCGTGAGCCCCAGCGGCTCGAGCTCCTCGAGCCCGAGCACGTTCGAGCAGGACGGCGACGCGCTGTACCCGGCGCTGTTTGAGTGGACGCAGGAGTGCTCGGCCATCGGCATCACGGGCTCCTTCAACAAGTACGTCGTCCTTCTCTGCGCGTGTGTGCATGCGCAATGGAAGGGATGAGGGACTAATGCCTTTGGTCTTGTTGTACACAGTTGGGGATCGCATCTGCCGCTCACGGAGGTCAAGAGCAGCGAGAAGGGCGAGACCGCGAGCGTGTGGGCCATCACATTGTATCTGCCCGAGGGTA
Source organism: Elongisporangium senticosum (assembly GCA_023335835.1). NCBI lineage: Eukaryota > Oomycota > Peronosporomycetes > Pythiales > Pythiaceae > Elongisporangium > Elongisporangium senticosum. The sequence goes on from JAADVQ010000787.1 coordinate 3,910, forward strand.
CGCACTTCTTCAAGTACAACGTGGACAATGCGTGGAAGTACGACCCGGAAGTGGCCTTCGCGCCGGACGAATACGGCAACATTAACAACTTCATCACGATCACGGCCGAAGTGGACGCGCTCACCAAGCAGAAGAAGGTGCACCGCCCTATCCGCACCATGCTGCGCGACGGCAACAACAAGGGCCTGCCCGTCATGAACCCCTTGGCGACCAAGGAGCTGGAGAAAATCCGGCTGCAGACCTCGCCTGTGCTGCGAGCGGCGCGATCGCCTGCGCGCCACAGCATGCTGGACGGTCATAATCTGCTGACCACCGAGGCGCTCAAGCTGGCGCTCACGCCCATGCCCAAGCCGCTGGTGCCGGAAGCCCTGCGCGAGCCGCACGACGCCGAGGACTCGGAGTACGGTCTCAATGTGGACGACATGAACCACGTTCCGCGCGGCGCCCGCTCGCGATCTGGCACGCTCACGCGGTCCAAGAGTGTCGAAATAATGGTGCACGGCATCACGGGCGAAGAACCGATCCCCAAGTACGCGAATTCCATGGACAATGGCATCCCGAGCTCGGTGCTGCTGGCTGCGACGACGCAGCACTTTGGTGGCGATCTTGTGACACAAGAACACGCCATGCGTGCTGAGCTGGGCGGCCATCGCTCGCTCGTGACGTTCCCACACGAAGGCAACACCAAGCGCAGCAAGATGATCCTCGTGCTCGTGGGTCTGCCCGGTCGTGGCAAGACCTTTATCGGTCATATCCTGGCGCGCCACTTGACTTGGATCGGCCACCACTCGAAGGTGTTCAACTTGGGCGAATACCGTCGCCGGCTGGTGGGCTCCAGCATGAACCACGTGTTCTGGGACCCGCACAATGAGGAATCGGTGCAGATCCGCACGGATCTGGCCAAGCAGTGCCTGAACGACGCCATGGACGCGCTCAAGAGCGATGCATGCGATTGCGTGGTGTACGACGCGACCAACGCCACGAGCGAGCGACGGAACATGCTGCTGGAAGACGTGCAAAAGAAGTTCAAGTGCGAAATGATGTTTATTGAGTCCATCTGTGACGATCCGGAGCTCATCGCGTCGTCGATCAACGAGATGAAGCTCAACTCGGAGGACTACGCTGGCCAAACCATGGACGAGGCTGCTGCCGACTACAGCAACCGGATCCGCCACTACCTGTCCGTCTACGAGCCGCTGAACGCCGAGCGTGACAATTACCCGTTTATCAAGGTCATCGATGTCGGTCGTCAGATCTTTTGCAACCAGGTGTACGGCTATCTCCAGTCTCGGATTATGTTCCTCATGGCCAACCTGCAACTGCGACCGCGCCCGATCTGGCTCAGTCGCCATGGCGAGAGTATGTTCAACACACAGAAGCGTATCGGTGGTGACGCCCCGCTCAGTCCGCTTGGTCAGCAGTACGCCACGCAGCTCGACCGGTTTGTCAACGCCTACTACCCAGCACCGGACACGGAGCTGGCCGTCTGGACGTCCACCATGCTGCGTACCGGCATGACCGTGGAGCGTATCGCTGCTCGTGGTCGCCCTATCGTGAAGTGGAAGCAGCTGGATGAGATCGACGCCGGCGTGTGTGACGGCATGACCTACGAGCAGGTCGCAGAAGAGATGCCCGAGGAGTATCTGGCACGGAAGAACAACAAGCTGCACTACCGATACCCGCGCGGCGAGTCGTACCAGGACGTGATCCACCGCCTGGAGCCCGTGATCACGGAGCTCATGCGCATGGACCGACCTGTGCTGATCGTCGCGCATCAGGCGATTCTGCGCGTGCTGTACGCGTACCTGACCAACAAAGATCCGTCCGAGTGCCCGACGCTCAACATCCCGCTGCACGTTGTCATCCAGCTCACGCCGAAGGCGTATCAGTGTGAAGAGGTATGGCATCGCCCCATGTAAATTCACCGCTCGAGAGATTGGTTTGTTTCAGATACATCGTCCAGAGTTTATTTCTGCCCACGCCGACGGGCGGATTAGACCGGTAAGTTTAGATAATACAGCTCGAGTCGGTTCTTCTTCGTGCCCGTGGCCTCTTCGCGCAGCGTCCACTGCAGCCGCGTCTCGTTGCTCACGAACTCCAGGAACTTGTCGATGCCGTCCTGGTTGCGCCGCTCCACGCCCATGAGCACGACGCAGCTCTTGTTGGCCACGCACAGCGCCTCCATGGTCTGCGCCAGCGCCATCCAGGATTTGCCGTACAGCGGCTCGTAGATGCAGTCGCAGGACAGAACCACGTCGATCGGCTCGTTCGGGTACTGCGTCAGGTACGCCTGCGTCTCCGCCACGCCCCAGCTGAACTCACGCGCGGCGATGGAGCCGTTTGACGTCAGAACGGCGGCGTTGTCGGCGATATTGCGCTCCATGAGCTCCACGAGTTCCGGCTGCTCCGAGATCACCACGTGCTTCGCGCCGGCAACACGCGCAGCCATGCCTGGGACGCCACTGCAGCAGCACGTAGGTCTGTCAGTATGGAATCGTGACTCAAACCGTGAGCGATGAGCAAGACTCACATGCCGGCACCGAGCTCCAGAACGCGCAGTTCGTTCGTGGGCGACTGCAGCTGGTCGTTGTAGGTCGACAGGAAGTGGCGCGAAAGGTAAATAGCCGCGTCCCACAAGAGCGTTCCTGCCCACGCAGCGCCCGAGAACAAGGGCGCGAGCTCGTCTTCTTTCTGCATGAAGCGACGACCATGAGCCGACGTTCACTCCAGAGCACAACAACGGCAACAGGTTGCTGACGACGCACCAGCAGCAGCGAGAGATTCAGGTCCTTGTCGTGCACTCGCACGCGGATGCTCTCCTCCAGCGTGTCCACGTTGTCCTGCGGGAAGACCGCCATGACCTCCCCATTGAGCTCCATGGCTTGTCGCTTTGAGTGGCAATGGCTCCGACTCGGCCAGCCGTTTTAACCGATTTCTACGTAGCCGACTTGAAAAGTTAACCCATTTCGGTGCATCGACATGGCGCATCAAAAAGTGACAATATATGGACATCGACGTTAGAATCCTACAGTGTGTTGAGATCACTCCACGCGTCGATCCGAGGCAGAGGACGCTGTGTACATGCGTGAGTACGGAGACGGCGGCAGTCGAGTGGGCGCAGACAGCAGAGCAGTCTCCGAAGCGTCATCTGCGCAGAGCAGAGAGACCACGTGGCGCCACTCCTCGAACTTGACGTCGCTCGAGTGCTCCAGACCGAGACGATCGCGGCCACGCGGCGTGTAGTACTGAATCCAGAACCACAACAGGCCTCGGAAGTTCTTGCAGATGTAGTCTTGTCGCCCGGACGCTTCTTCGTGGCCGCGCAATGCCTCCAGGATCGCGGGCAGACGATTCCGGCGGTGCTGGAAAACCAGGATCACGATCGCGGTGTTCAGACAGCAAATGTTCTCGTGGTTCACGTCCTCCATCGATACGATGGTCATCAGATCGCGCAGCAGACGAACAACGTTCACAGTCAGGAATTCGCTCATACGGTCCATCTCATAGTCGTCTGTCAGGCCGAAGCTCGTAGAGTCCGACAGCGTGGGGTACTTGCCAAACTTCTCGGAGGAAAGCAGCATGGAGCGGATAAACACATTGGAGTCGACCAAATTCAAAATCACGACCTCTGTACAAGCATACAATTTAAACGTCAGAGTCATACACCGCCATGGAGAAAGAATTGCAATCGAAACGTACCCATGAAGCTGGCAAACTGCACGTTGCTCAGCATGCGGTGGAACAATTGCAGCGTCTGCCAATTGCCCTTGGTCATCTCTCCAAGCAGATCAAACGCAGACTGGAAACTTCCCTGGGATCGGTATCCACCGCCAGTCAGGATCTCACTTACAAGCGACTTGAGCAATGGCGTTCGCGTCACGAAAAGCTGCTCATTCGGAGCCGCACGACGCAGGAATGCCTCCACGCAGGACGCCAGCCAGAATCGATAGATAGAGTCGGCAGGCTGCTGGATCAGTGTTTCAATAATCTTGCAGAGCAATCCCTTCTTGGTGTGCGTGAGATCGATCGGAGTCGTACTGCGGTCGTTTAACAATTCCAGTTCGTATTCGCTCAGGAGGAACAGCTTGCTGGCATTGTCGCTATAGTCGCGGTCGCAGAAATTGTGAATCAACCGAAGAAACTGGATTTTCAGCGACGCATCCAAGCTGCAATCACATCCAGGGCCGTGCAGTGGGGCTTGCGCTGGTTGCGGGTTGGATGATGACCACTGGAACTTGTCAAACATGGTGTTCAATATCTTCACCAGTCCCATCACACCCAGACGATCCTGGTAGTCGATCTTGCGTTTGCCATTCAACAGAGTGCAGAGCACAAACAGGACTTCCACTCTGTAAGGAGCCAGCACGATCGACTTGAGAATAATCTGTGCTTCCACATCTTCTCGTGCGCGCTGGTCCGGCGCTCGGTTGCGAAAGATCAAGTCCCGCAGGATCGCCGTCTCGACTGAAAACGGCTGATGGTGATGCTGACGGTGACTGTGGCCGGCATTTTCGTGCAGAGAGCCCGTCCGACGTTCCGTCGTTCGATTTAGGATGCTCAGGTCTCCCTGGGTACGCGTGACAAGGCGATCCAGCGTGTCCCAGTCACTACGATCGCTGGTTTGGCTTAGCAGCATGGCGAACTCTGCCGACGACGCCAGCTCCGACGAAAACGGTTCGTACACGGGGTTCAGCGAGAAGTAGAAGTTCTGCACTTGCAGCACAAGCAGCAGTCGCTGGAGGATCAGCGGGGAGTTGAAGATCATGGCGTGGTTCCGGTCCACGATGTTATCAGCGCGCATCATGCGGTTGCGACGCAGTTTGAGAAGTTCCAGCGATTTGATGACCACTACAGACCAAGAAAAGCTGATCGATTAGATCAAGGACATAGAAGGAAGGAAGAGGAGACATCACGTACTCGAGTTCTCCAGCAGCCGCCGATCTTCCGGCTCAAACACCACGAGCGCGAGCACTCGGCAGAAGAACGCCAGCTGACGAGAGGACAGCGACTGCACAATGCTGTGGAAATTGGCTACAAAGCAGAAGACACGTCAGTCAATGAGCCCATACCTTACAGCGAAACCAAAGCTCTCTTACGAATGCTGCTGAGATCGAAGGACTCTTCGCGGACAGCCAGGATCTCTTCCACGAGCCCAGCAGCCGAGTCAAAGAACTTGGTCTCGGCCATGAGCTGAAATAGGTACACAATGAGACCGTCCTTGTCACAGAGCTGCTTGGCCAGGCCAGAGGAGAAGTAGCACAGCTCACGCAGGATGCCCTAGAGCCAGAAGAGGCGGTAGTCAGCCACTGTTGCAAGCCATCGAACGCATACATAACAGCACGTACCATGGCGTCGTTGAGCACCGCCTTGCGCGAGGCCGCGTCGTGTCGGTTCTTGGAGCCTTCCTCGACATGGGGCAGCGGCGTTTCCCACATGGCACGCACATCATTGCGGTCACGCATAGTGGTACTTCTCTGGTGCTGCGCGACCGGCGACGCGACGTCCATGCGCATGGCGTGGATCACGCGCAGCAGACACTCGGCGCCGCCCATGCGCAGGAAAGTCTCCCGCTCCGAGGCCACGAAGCGCGCCATCGAGTCGGAAATGTGCGCGTCACCCAGCGGCATGTGGCCGCCGCTGCCGTGCGGATCCAGCACACGCTGCACGATCTCGTGCACGAGCCGTCGCAGCTCTTTCTTCTCGCACTGCGCGCTGTCGACCAGATCGTAGACCTCTCGGATCAGATGCGCGAAGCTGCGCTTGCGGCCGTTGAAGGTCGCGTGGCGCTCGTACGCGCGCATCTCCTCGCTGTTGAGCGTATCCAAGAACGCCACGGACAGATCAGCCACGGTCTGCAGCCGCGAGCGATGGCTGCTGCTGACAGTGCGACGAGTTCCTCTGGCCACGGGCGCAGCGCCGAGACGCGTGGACCCCGTGATCTGCATCTGTCGCAGTGTGAGGAACATGCGCGGGCCCTCGGCCGGCCCTGCGGTCGTCATGCGGCGGCGCTGCGGCGTCGCCATCGTCCCTCCTCTCCCTTGGGCCGTTGTTTCTTCTTGACAGAAAGTGTGTCGGTCGGTCGCACTTTAGACAGAGATCACGGTAATCGAGTTGGGTGTATTCGTACTTTAGAGAGAAGCCACACTAGCACCTTTCCTGAGCATCACTCCGATCCAGATTTCAATCCAAGATGGAGAGCGAACTGCGTCGAGTGCGTTTGTGTGGTTCTCTCTCTGTGGCTACAAAACGCTCTGGAGGGCTGAATGAGGATCGTCGTTGTGCTGCTGGACTGTGTGCTGTGGCTGTAGGTGGCTGCGTTGGCGGACCAGAAGGACAAGACCAGCGGGTACAAGGCGAGTGGACTCAAGCCACTAGAATGAATGACTGGGTTAGTCTGACCATGCGTGTGTTCTTCAGGAGCTCGTGGACCGATCGCTGGATGACCTGCAGAACCTAAAGACGCTCGTGACGCATCGTACGTGCATTCTGCGTATCGAAACGCAAGCCCGGAGACCAAACTGACCATTGTCTGTGTGTGCAAAGTGCTGGAGGAAGATGTCTTGCTGGTGATCTCCCGAGCGGTATGCAGTCTCTGTCCCCTTCCTTCGCTGCTGGATGGAGGAGACTGACAACGCTCTCCTTGATACTATGCGCAGGTGGTGACGCACTTGGCCACGGCCTTGACGCAGATCG
>JAADVQ010000788.1:0-10596 GCA_023335835.1 Elongisporangium senticosum
ACACGTGGCCACACGAGAGCACGAAGGCCGTGCGGAAGATCCAGAGAAGCCGCAAGCAGCCCACGAAGCGAGAGAACGACATCGCGTGTGGAGAGAAATCGACTGCTGAGACAACGGAACATCGGCTACAAAGGGATGGATTGGAGTCGACAAACGGCGAGAACGAATTCCCCTGTCCCAGGCAACCGCTTCATTCTCGACAGCTCGACAGCGATCTCTCCATGGCGCACGGAACGCAGACGACGAACAAGCAGTGGACGCTGGAGTCTGCGTCCAAAGCCGGCCTTGTGCATCTTTTGGATCAATTGAAGCAGCAGGAATGGGCTGGCGCTGGTGATGCCTTCCGCAAGCTACGCTTCCGCAATGCAGTGATCAAATCAACGGAGCGTGGGCATCTGCCTGTGCTCCAGTAGTGGATCCACTCGTACAAGCCGTCGGATGAGACGCCCAACTACTTTATGATCTTTGGCTACGCGATGGAGTGCGGCCATCTGCACATTCTGCAGTGGATGGAGCAGACTGGAGTGCTTCCCAAGGCCCCTTTAGAGGCGAGCCCATGGCCTGCGGTGATGCGAAGGCGCTTTACTGGCTGCACGAACGGAACGTCAAGCCTGAGTTTAACCTTAGTCTGGAAAAGGCAGCCCGTGAAGGGGACCTGGAGTTTATTCATTGGCTGCATGAGCACAAGGACGTTTATTCGGAAGTGAAGCTCATCCGTTGGTCGCTAGCGCTCTATGAAGCCGCCTATGCAGGCTATTTGAACATTGTCCAGTGGATTCACGTGAATCGACCCGACGACTTTGAAGAAGCAGAACTGAAGCCGCTGGATGGCGCTGTCGAAGGCGGTCGCGTGGAAGTAGCTCAAAGGCTGGTTGCTAATACCAAAACGTACTGGATTCGTGGCCTCAATGTGTCAGATGTGCGCATGGTGCAGTGGCTTCTGGAGAAGTACCCGTGGCCGACATCCAAGGAGCGTCTTGACTGGGTTAGGGACACTCTCTGCACTGCCGCTGCGAATGGCGATCTGGAGATCTTGCAGCTTCAGTCTAATCTGCACGATGTGGAGAACGATAAGAAGCCGATGGATGAGGCGGCGACCTATGGCTATTTAGAGCTGTCTGCTCACAACGCGTTGTGCTCGATACACGCGATGGACGGAGCCGCCAAGAACGGACATCTTGATATGTTGCAATGGCTGCACGCGCATGAATCGAGCGAATGTACTACAGAGGCGATCAAGATGGCCACTCGCAACGCCATTATGATTTGTCGTGTGGCTCCACAAGACCGGACTCGGACAGCTCAATGCAGACGTGATGAGTGAAGCCGTCAGCTGCGGTCACTTGCCAATCGCCCAGTATGTGTACGATTGTGGCGACCGGTCTCAGTGGTGGACGGGCAAAGAGATGAAAGCGGCGGCCAGCCATGGCCACCTTGAAATTGTCCAATGGTTGCACACGCACGGACTGGACGGTGATGTGGACTCAGATGAGATCGCGTCAAACAACCATCTGGACATTCTCCAGTACTTGACGTCGCTTCCTGGCTCCAATGTGTGCTGCATTGGTTTAGGCGCGCTTCGTGCAGCTTGCTTTAGCCACTTTGATATGCTGGAATGGCTTTTGAAGCAGGATCCGATGCTCGTGGATCTGCAAGGTCTGGAGAGAGTGACAATTTAGTCGATCTCGATTCGTTTGTAAATCAACGGAACATATGCGTTTGAACTCATTTTGGATGTTGGCGCTATGGACTAAAACGCTCAGGGACTGCTCCTCTGATAAATGCTTTTAGTTTGTAGTACCTAGTGTGCAACACAAGTCGGATATATTCACATGTTGGCAGCTATTTGTTTTGTGACAGATTTGGATGTGATATATTGAATTATGCCGATTGGTTTACAACTCACTCATATCTCTGATCCGATGGCTTTATGATAGTAAAGGAGCACGCCATCACAGCAAAATGGATACAAAAAAAACTATTTTCAGAATGCGAACAAGTAGCCATCCGAAGGCGTGAAGTTCGTGGATGATCATTGCGGTCAAGAGAATTGGTGCCACGAAGGCGAAACTGAAAAGAATAGAAGCTATATGATACATTTTCACCTCGATAGCAATACAACAAAGAGAATTTTACTTTACGACTAAGTGTGACCTGCTTTTCTCAGCATTAAAACCTGCTATTTTGCAAGATGGAATCAAAGCCGAACGTGGAGAGATCAAGCATGTTCACGAGTGTCGCGGTAGTGCTCAAGTCAGCGCCTCTTTTATCGTTGCCTGCCGAAACAGTGCTCGTGGTTAACGAGTATTTCAGTAGTATAGCCAAGTGGACGCTTGAGTCAGCTACAACTGCCGGGTATGTACACCTTCTGAGTGTTCTAGCACCACGCCAGTGGCCCGATGCTCCAGAGAAATTTCGTCTTTTGCGGCGACAATGGGGAAATGAACAGGCAACAAGCTACTCCCAGTACGGCTTTCCTTCTACTCAGTCATATTGAACACTGACGATGCCAATGTGGTCTACTGGCTGCACGACCACAAGTACACTGTCCCATTCACGATCTCATGCGTCAAGGCAGCAAAAGCTGGCGACTTTGCATTTATCCAGTGGGTATATGATCACTACAGAGACCGACCATAAAAAAACAGCCTATTGGGCTGCTCGAAATGGCTTTGACGTAATCGTGCATTGGCTCTATGAGATGAAGTCGCACTCCGTCTTGAGCAATGCTATGAGTGGAGCTATCGCGGGTGGACATCTGGAGATTATCCAATGGATAAACGCGACGCAAGCGACGCCAATCAAGGATAACGGTCCAGTAGCAGTCAATTTACCTATGATAAGGTGGATTTTGCAGAATTGTGAGTGGACAGACAATTCCACTCGCTTCAAATGGGTCGATACTGCCATCGTTTGTGCTATTGAAGCTGGTGGTTTTGAAGCTATCGAGTTGTTGCACGGAAGTCGAAAATTAAGCTGGTTCCCATACAACCGGATTGATGCCGCAGCACGCATTGGAGACTTGGAGGTGCTGGAATGGCTTTACCTAGTCATGGGAGACTCCTGGAACGTGTCTGCGGTCGATAATGGAGCAGCGGGAGGTCATTTGGAGGTCGTGACATGGTTTCACCAGAACTGGCCAGATATGCTGGATAGTTCCGTAGTTTCGTCCGCTATCAAAAATAGTCATCTACATATCTTGCAGTACGTTGATGCTCACTTGGATCAGATGTCGTGGCTTTCTTTCAATGAAATGCGGCTGGCAGCTTCATGCGGACACTTGCATATCGTCCAGTGGCTCGACGAAAACGGGTTTGACATTTCCGTGAACGTTGATGACGTTGCTGCTATTGGCCATTTGGACGTGCTTCAGTATTTTGAGAAAGAGTTTGGGCTTAAGTGTTCAGAGCTTGGTGCAAAACACGCAGCAGCAATGGACATTTTGTTTTGCTCGAGTGGGCTATGAAGCAGAACATGAGGCTAGCAGATGCATTTTGAGCTCCTACGTCAGACCTCTCATTGCCTTTATACGTGGACATATAGCACGATTTGATAGCACACGATAGCTCTCACTAAGCAGACGTCGGCTCTATCTCATTGTTCTGTAATAACGCAAAGCCCATCAACGCAAATTCATGTTGGAGTGTGGTCAAGGTCCATCTACTGCTATCCAACCGTTTCAACACTAAAATTTTTCACACGTCGAGATCCATCTGGAGGCTCAGTGATCAGACCAGAGGGAAATGCCGCCCCACTCACCAGTGTTGCTATGGTGTTCAGATCCACATCGGTCCATCTTGAAGCGGTACTTGCAACAAGCAGCGTTTTCGATCATTCTGTCCAGTAGACCCTCGAGCCGGTTTTGTGCACTTGCTGGGTGTTTTAGCTCCAAAGGAATGGGCTGAAGTTCCAAACAGATTTCGTCAGCGACGTTGGCTTTGGGGAACTGAACAAGCTGCGAAACATGGTCACATCCGAGTACTTGAGTGGTGGATCTCGTCGTAATTCCAGGGGGATCGACCGAAGCGACCAAATTCCCAGTTCCTATTCGTCTTAGCTGTGGTGAATGGACACGTAAATGTGCTGCAATGGCTGGGGCCCCATCATCTACTTCTTGTTTGGCGTGCGACCAACGCTCGCTTGGACGTAGATGACCCAAACGTGATCTACTGGCTGCACGCCCATCAATACCCGGGCTTGATGAATATTTCATATGTCCAAGCGGCAAAAAGCGGCGGTCTCACGTTTCTTCAGTGGATGCACGGGCACTACAATAGCCAGCTGAATGCTCAATACGCTGTGTATTGGGCAGCTCGCCATGGACACTTTTTAATTTTCTTTTGGCTGCATGAACAACGATTCAAGTCTGTTTTGGAAAACGCGCGGTTGCCGGTGGCCGATTGGAGGTTTTGGCGTGGGCACATGTGACAAAAATATTGCCGATCCGACTCGATGTATTCGGAGCCGTTGCAGTGAATCGAAGTGTGATCCAGTGGATTATGCAGAACTACGAGTGGCCGAGAGTGGACGATCACTGAAAGTGGATCAGCACAGCCATGATTTGGGCCATCAAAGCTGGCGATCTCCAAGTCCTGGAGCAATTCTATTCATTCCAACGCGAGCAGTTTGTGTGAAATGACCAACTTGTGCAGTAGCTCGCAATGGGAATGTAGATTTACTTAAATGGCGTTTGTGCAAACGCGAAGACATCCCGTCAGCTGCAATTGTAGAGGCAGCGTCTAAAGGCCATTTAGAGGTCGTGAAGTGGATCCATCAGCATACCTGCGGCAGCAATGGTCATGTAGAAGTCGTGAAGTGGATCTACCAGCATAGCCCGAGATGAGTGGTACATCAAGCTATCGAAAGAGGCCATCTTGCTGTACTGCAGTACGCCAGCGACCACTTGAATCAAGGGTGGTACACTGGTCAGGAAATGGATCTTGCAGCAAGAAACGGACATGTGCGCATCATGCAATGGCTGGACAAAACTGGACTATACTTTGATATCGACACGGACAACGTGGCTGTTAATGGGCACCTGCACGTGCTTCAGTACTTGGCAAGGCACTCTGATATTAAATGCACGCTGTACGTCGCTGCAGCTAAAGGTCATTTTGATATGCTTGAGTGGCTTCTGGAAGAGGATATCATCCGCCCGATCTATGCCAGAGATCGTCAACGTACGAGTTGGGTCAACCGCCTTTACGATGCTCAAATAGTTGCGCAAATGAATAGCGATGCTGTTGTGATTTGTCAACATTAGAAGATGGAGTTTCAAGGGCGAATGGAGGTCAGTAACTGAAAGTGGTCGATTGGAAAGCCCATGTTGTAATTGGTCTTGATTTCAAATATGGCTGTGCAAGTTGGTTGAACAAAGAAGTTGTGCAAGTATTTGTGATGTGCTTGTTGCTCTGGTTGATACAAGAGCAGGACCAGATCTGCTGCTGCGTTTTGGTATTGAATTGAGAGAATTGAAGATTTCATCAAGTGTTATGCTTGGATATGGATGAATAAAAGTTTCTCGTATCTGAATGGGTTACTTTGGTTGATCTCTAGTTCGGATGTAGAGATGTGATTGCTGAGTCTTATAAATGCCAATTGCATGTCGAAATGCGGCTCCGTCAACGCCCTGGCCTTAGCAATACGTCAGATGGTGACCTCTGATAATGGACCATTCAAATTAAAGTGGTCCACCTTGTATCCGTCATGCCAATCAATCCGTCCCCTACCCTCCATAAGAGCAAGAGGTTGTGCAGATGGCAGCATCGTCCTTTGGAAGGCCAAGCCTATCACCAAATGCCTTCTCCATGGCCTGATCCGTCTGCTGCGCATGGGTCAGATGCGCGCACTGCAGTCTAGCCACTTCTCAATTCAACTTATACTTGCGGAAGAGCATTCCTCTCTGCGGAAGAGCCGGCCGCCCAATGGATCTCGAATTGGCTCTCAAGAGCAGCACCGACGTGTCCAGTCTGCCTCCGTCCGTCGATCTTCTCGATGAAGAGGACTTCGAGAGCACGCTCATGCTGCTGGAGCAGCACTACCCGCTGATCGCCGGCGCTACGCCGACTGCCATGACGGGAAGCGAGTTGACGGACCTCAGTCTCAATGCGCTCGTGGATCTGTTCCCCATGAATGAGTTCGAAGCGCACAACGAGCAGCAAGACACGCTAGTGCCCTCAGCCCACCCGTACGCCTGTCTTTCGCCTGACATTAAACCCCGCGCAAGCAGTAGCCGGCCGTCGCTCAATATGAAAGAGTCCGGCCCACTGGCCGTGATGATCAAACAAGAGTCTGAGCATCTCGTGTACAAGGACACGTTCGAGGCCTTCGACAACCGGTGGAGGCGCGCCAAGGCACTAACGCCTCAATTCCCCACCGCTGCGTCTTTTAGCGCAAGTATCCCTATCCAGCAGCCCTCAGTGCTGCTACCGATCGCTCCGACGCTGAGTGAAAACATCATAGCTGCTGTGAAGGCTAATAGCTCAGCTGTAAAGACTGCCAAGGCGCCCAGACAAGCCAAGCAGTGCATCCATGACGGCTGCACACGCAGAGCTCAATCCAGCAACCGCTGCAAGACTCACGGCGGAGGTGCACGATGCCAGATGCAGGGCTGCGACAAAAGCTCGCAGGGTGGCGGCTTCTGTCGCGCTCATGGTGGCGGCAAGAAGTGCCGCATCCCAGGGTGCTCCAAGGGAACACAGCGCCTCGGCCTGTGTTACTTGCATGGCGGAATCCGACGCTGCATCACCGAAGGCTGCAAGAAGAAGGATCGAGGCAACGGCTACTGCATCTCGCACGGCGGAGGTCGGCGATGCGAAGTCCCAGACTGCAACCGGTCAGTACGCAAAGGCAATCACTGCCAGCTCCACCAGAGCGTAGCGGAGGACAGCTCGTTCAGTATTGGACGCAGCCAGCCGCTTCGAATCCCCTGATTCCAGAAACACACGAGTATTCGTCATAATTAAACCGAAATTCGGATTCTAATAGTAAAATTACATTAGCACAAGTCGCATATTCGTTCTGTATTCCTTGGCTGCCGGTGTTAGCTTGCATGCAATGGATTGTGTCTCCAGCTGAGCTTGTGGCCTTTGTTCTCTTGATCAATCGAATTCGATTCAGAGCTCTCTGCGCTTTCCTCTCCTGGGCTGGTGGGCTGCCAAGGATTGGGGACTATGAGATGAACTGTGAACGCATTGGGTGGATGGAAAGCAAGTGCATTGAATAAATAGGCGACGGCAGAAACAACTCAACCCCAGAGGGCTTTAGTCCACATCCATGGCCATGTCTTCGTCCTCGTGGATCTCCTCAAAGCGGACGAACGGCGCCTCGTCGTCGCTGCTTCTGTCCGCTTCGTCATCCGATGTCACGAGCTCAACGCGTGTCGAGGGCGCGACCGAAAGGCGCGGGTCGAACACGACCATGGCTCTGCAGGACGTGTCGTCTGGAATGGGCCCTATGTTCATTGCGTTGCCGGCCGCAAAGAACTGCGCCGGTGGCCATGACCCCGTCGTCTGCTGCTGCTGCTGTTGTGGCTTGACAATTGTGGTCGGTCGTCGCTGCGCCAGCACCAGCGCCTTGGCGCGCTCGGCCTGCGAAATCGCACTGTTGTTGATCTGGTCCATCATCTCGATATCGTCTTCGGAGCTGGTGCTGCTGCTGTCGTTCTCCGGCGACGCGGGCGGAGAGCCGCTCACGCGCATGCGCTTGAGGCCACGCAGCAATACGCGGCGGCTGTTGGCGTGTCGCTCTGCTATGTGTGTCAATTCCTCCGCGCTATCATCGCGCTGCTTGCGCTTGAATGGCGCCATGTTGATCAAGGCGGGGGCCTCCATGCCGTAGCGGCCGCGCGCGAAGGCGTCCTGGCGCCGGGCCGAGCGCTCCATCATGTGGCCGGGCGTGCTGCCGAAGCCCCAAGCGCTGCTGCTGCGGTCGTAGGCCATTCTCATTATGTCTTGTGGTTCTGGTCGTCAATAGGCGAATGAGGAAACGAGACGCCGCCCGGCTGACTGGATCTCACCGTTGCGGTGGCTATGACGGCGCGGCGTAAGCCCAATGGGGCGGGGCGACATGAACTGGTCAGCGCGGGATTCGGGTTCTGGAACGTGTCGAATCAGATGGAAGGTCATCCTGCGCTTGTGGACAAATCTAGAAGCCGGAGAGTGACAAAAGAGGACTGTATAGGGGATTGTCTCGCGTGTTCTGGAGCAGTCTCGTACTATACTTGCCCAAACTGCAACGACTGCGTATAAAAACAACTTTGACCTTTCATTCGTTTTTCGAAAACGGAAAGCAATGAAAAGTGCGAAAGAATCTTAAATGGCTGTACGTTTGGGTGCAATAATCCATCCAGTGCCATGTTGTGGCTGCAGTGGTTATGTGCTGATGTGCTCTAATGATCGATCCTTCTCCTCTCCTCCCGTCCCCTCCTCAATGGAAAATGTACCCCCCCCCTTCTCAAGCCATTCGCCATTTCATCAAACAGAAGTGCTGATGCGACCAAAACTGGTCAGCAGTGTGACTATTTTCGTCGTCCTCCTCGTCAACGTTGAGGTTCATGGGTTGAAGGAGTTTGTGGTCAAGGTCCCCAATGGCGCCAACGTCTCTGGGGTCGCAGGACTCGGTCATGCGGATCCAGTAGGCGGAGGCCAACTCAACGACTTCGGCCGCGCCTTCCAAGACGCTGGCTACAAGTGGACTACCAACCTCTGTGCGAAGGACTCCGATGGGGATGGCCAGACCAACGGCGAAGAGCTGGGCGATCCGTGCTGCTCGTGGTCCATTGGGCTCGATCCTCAGTGGGCCTCGGGAGTCTCTCATCCAGGACTGGCCTCCTCTACGTCTAACGCTTCTCTGTGGGGTAATCTCACGTGCCAGATCCCAACGTCAACTCCATCGTCTGGCTTCACGACTGGTCCATCGTCAATCGGTTTACTCGCCTGCAGCCTACTGCTCTTGATAGGCTGAAGAGCGGGACCTTTGGCTCGTTCTGCATGTTCATGTCTCGCGTTGAAGGCAAATAAAGTTTGCTTTGGAATGTTCTAGATCACTACTCAATCACAAAGGCCCTCACATTGTGTGCGATCATGGTAGTATTTCCACATTCCAGGCCGATTCTCGCGTGAGTTGCTTGACTGGATTGCTGCAGCTCCTGAAGACCATGAAACCACAGAACTCATTCTAACCCAATTGAATGTGCACAACACCACTTGACAAGTGACGGAATCGACAAATGCAGCCGTCCATCTGTCGGATCTCAGATGCCTTGCTTCATATATGTAGTGAGGAGTTCAGCCTGCTCTGCATCATCAAGAGCGTTAACATCTTCGTCCCAGAAGCCTTGCCATCCCGATTTCACTCGCAGAAGAAGGTCCCGAGTGAAAGAATGGGACACGCTTCATGGGACTGGTCGCTCCCCTTTCAAGTCCGTCGATGTGTGCCTCAAATATAGTGGTCAAAGAAGCTTCTGAAAGCGTTCGTGGCAGCATCCCAGTCGCAATGCGGCCATGGTTGATGGGCTTGAGTTCCACAATCCCTTCTCTTCCTCACAGCTCAACCAGCAGCGTCGCTCATTCGCCATATTGAGAACCATCATGTATCGTCAGTTCCTCGCGTTCGCGTTGGTGGCGGCCACCATCTCAGCTCTAGTTCCAAATGCGTCCGCGTACGAGAAATACGTGGCGCTGATCCCAAATGGAGACGCGGTGCCCGGTATCAAAGCGCTCGGCCACACAAACTCTAAGGGCGGCGGCATGCGCAACGCATTCGGCAAAGCGTTTGCGGATGCCGGCCACGCGTGGACGCAAGATCTGTGCAACGCCGACACGGACGGCGATGGCCAGACCAACGGCCAGGAGCTGGGTGATCCCTGCTGCACGTGGGCGAACACGGGCTATCTCATGTACATCATAGGCGTCTCGAACCCGTCGAATGCGTCCGACACGGTGAACAAGAAGCGGCTCGAGAGCATCACGTGCGTCCAGACGGCCTCCCAGGCTGCCGCCTCGGCCGCACACGACGCCAAGACCAAGAAGCCCAAGACGACGACTTCGCCCGGAAGCGGCGCCAAGAAGACTACGACGAAGGAGACGACAACGTCCAGCAAAGCGTCCGAGGTCTCGGTCACAGGCACCTCTGCGGCCGCGACCTTGCGCCCCAGCGTGTGGTCCCTGACCGCTCTTTGGGCGACTTTAGTGTGTGTGGCCGCGCCATTTCTATGATCAAACGTTGCACTAATACAACCCCCATGATTATGTATGTACCACGTCACATATTGTAGTTGCTCCACAAAGGCGGCGACCGTTGGGCTCTGAAAACTCTTTGGGCCGCAAAAATCCGCATTTGGTTGTTGACGACGACCTGTGGCGCCACCTCATCATGGAGCCCCGTGCGCTGATCAACTTCTTCCTGCGCAAGGGCTGGTACGACCACGTGCAGCAGCTGTGCGAGACGCTGCTGGAGAAGAAGGGCAGCGACCCGACGCTGCTCTTCTGGCGTGCCATGGGCATCGCCATGGAGCGCAGCGTGGCGTCCGCCATCCGCGAGCTGGAGAACCTCAAGAAGCGCAAGGACGTGGAACTGCCGTGCCTCCACGCGCTC
>JAADVQ010000789.1:0-10585 GCA_023335835.1 Elongisporangium senticosum
ATGGCAAGCGCAAGCGATGGCTCTCCCGCCTGGCGATCGCCCGGATCTGCCTTGTATCTGGCCTCTTCTGCGTGGCAATCGCTCTGTTCTACGGCATCGGGCTGCCCAAGATCGTGGACAAGAAGATCAAGGACGGCGTCGTGGTTTGTTCGGCTGACGACGCCGCCAAGGAGAAATACCTTGACATGTACGGCGACTGCGACGACTGCACGCCATACTACTACACGCTGCGCATGTTCAACGCCACGAACGCAGAGGCTCATCTGACTACCAACGCTAAGCTGGAGCTTCAAGAGGTCGGACCTTATTCGTATCGGCGTAGACAGATCCGACTCAACGTTACGTTCAACGACGACTACAGCCTCATCACCTATAAGCAGTACACGTACCACACGTTCGAGGCCTCGCAGAGCTGTGACGGATGCGCCGAGTCGGACCTCATCACAGCGTTTGACTCGAGTTACTTCCGCGTGATCGCAGCGGCCGGTGGAGAGACCAAGTACCTCATCCGCCTGGCCAAGGGCTCGTTCGCGTCGACCTGGAACACGTCGGAGATCATGAGTTCCATTGCGCAGTACGGCGAGCAGATGATGCGCTGGGTAAACGGCATTAACTCGATGAACGCAGTGGCCATGAAGACTGTGAGCGAGAACAGCAAGGTGCTCAGCTTCCTGCTCTCCGGTCCGTCCGTGATCGCGGATCTTGATCTCTCGGGCTTTGAGTACAATGGTGTCTTCCAGACCATGTCAGCGCGACACTGGGCGCTCGGGCGCCCGAGCCTGCTCGCTGGGCTGTCGCTCGGGTCGAACTACGTTTCTGTGTGCGAGAAGGGCGGCATGAACGATGAGTGCTCGTCCTGTTCTGGGGACGAGTGTCTAGACATCTGGGCGCAGTGCAAGATGTGTGCACAGGGAGCTGTGGTGCTGCAGAACAACAACGTCAGCTGTGGAGAGCTGCAGGAGCTCTACGCGGCTGCGCACGGCGAAACCGAAGCGGCAGAGTTTGTCGCTGGAACCTGCTCGCTCTGCGAGTCCGTGGGCTTGTGCTCCGCTCCGGTCTCGGGCTTTGCTGAGAGCTCAGGCATGGACTACTCCAAGAACGCGCCCCCAGCGAACATGGTCACGACCTACGTCCAACGAACAGGCTGCGACAACGAATCGGAGATCGGTGTGTACGAAGAATACGACGGGTACACGCAGACGGCGCTCTGGGCCGCGCTCGACTCGCGACGGAATCCGACACTGGAGGAGCTCATGGCGTTCGCTACGTACGGTAACTGCGCGAATCCGACGGAGAACATGACGTGCAGCGCTGTCCAGGGCAACGACGGCACGAGTATCAAGCCTGGAGGGGCTGGCATGACCGGCTTCGAGCAGGACCTGGATCTGGCGGCGGACGACATTTATCTGGTTAAGAGCCGCTCCAACTTTACAGTCTTCAACGCCAACGAGAAGATCAAGTACAAGGGCATCTCGATGCATCGCTTTTTGGCGCCCACGGACATCCTGACTCTGCAGTCCTGGAACGACGACTGGGGCCACGGCTATCCAGTGGACGGCGTGGCCTCAATGAGCTTCGTCGCGGGGTTTCTGGCCTACGTCTCGTACGCGCTCTTCTTCTACGGCGATGCGTCGCTACTGGAGGGCGTGGACATCACGCTGCTCGATGGCTCCAAGGCCACAACCGACAACCTGTACGAAGACGGAGAACTGAAAGAGGACTACGCGAACACGTACCGCACGTTCATGGACATCGAGGCAGGCACAGGCAAGACCATGCGCGCAGCCAAGCGGCTGCAGGGAAGCTACGCGCTGGCCAAGTCCACGTACAACACGACGGCTGCCATGTCGGACGTCGTCTGGCCGAATGCGCTCACGGAGGTGATCACGCCCGTGTACTGGGGCGAGGAGAGCGCCACAATCACTCAGAAGAAGGTCGACGCGTATCGCACTCTGTCGCGCATCCTCAAGGCCAGCATCCCAGTGCTGATCATCGGCATCGCGCTTGGGCTGGGACTGGTTGCGTTCGGCGTCAAGGTCTACCGAAGCCACACAGTGACCAGCAAGGGAGTGAATGCGTAATTTGTAATGGAAACTTCAACGTGGGTACACCGTGTTTTGAAAACTTTGTCTGTGGTAGATCCGTATATCCAGCAGAGTCGGGGCGGGGCTTTCAAGTGGTTGCGGCTCTTTTCCATGGACTTTGGATGGCAGAAAGACCACGTTGGCTGACAGGCGCAAATGAGACAGTACGTGAGAACAATCCAAGCTGGCTCTGACGCGATTTGAGCTGAGCTGATTGAATGACTGAGCTCCAAACTGAAGCATGTTAAGAACTCCAGTCGCGATCGGCTGCAAGTTCACAGTCCGGCGTTGAAGAGACGTCAATACGTTTACGACCTCTAATAATTGATGAGCTACATTTTACGGGCAATATGTTGCTTGGCGTTTGCGTCTGTTTTGATGGTTGGGCACCTCCATGAATTGATATTATCAGAAATGATATCCCTCTGACGATCTTGAAGCGGTGCCTATATGATGTGAAAGGATTCGTACGTGAAGCCGAGGCAACGACATGACGCAAGTGGCGTACCTTCTGCTGTTCCCAACACATTTTGGACCTCTCTTCAGCCCGATCTCTCCGCTCTCATTCATTACTACGAAATCTACAGTACAATGGCTACCGTAGCGAGCTCTTGGAAGTTGATGATTGGTGGCGCAAAAGTGACCAGGCCGCTGTCAGCCCCGCCACGCCAGCCAGCCATGGTGTGGCACACCCGCCCGTCTGTGAGGTCCACACACACGTGCACACACACGCACTTGGTCCCCGCCTTGATAGATGGCGCATGGCTCAGGCCCACTAGCGTCCATTACCATCAAGAGACTTGGAGAAACCGAATTGCAATCCAAGACTTGGAGACAGAGCTCCCCACGCGAAAGAAAGACAGAAGAAAGTGTTGCCAGCGCTCTCTTCCATCCAGCTGGCTCCAGTAACCCAGTCTCTCGCTTCATCCATCACGCAGAAATCGTGGGGAAGAGAGAGCTATCATTAGGCACGTGGCGCTCCAGCAAACTGGTGTGTGGCCCATCTGCCTCCGTTTTACAGTAGGATCAGCCTCCCTTGCGCTTCAACGTCCCGTCCCCTTTCCGAAAAGGAAGACCTTCCAGAATACATATCGACGCCATTTATTTATCCGAATTTATTAGCACTGGGTCGGGTTACGACCTTCAATATCTTATATCTACTGCGCTGTTTATGCCCCCCGAGGGAGGGATGGGGTGCTGATCAATCACCGCAACGTGGAAAGGTGTTTACCACTGAACGGCAACCCCGCCAAAGCTGATCAGACCGGCATGTGCGGCCCTGCGGCCCCATCTGCGGCCCAGAGCCGCACGAGAGCCGCACTTTGATCATTCCCACTTTCGCAGGCTCCTGCCCAAGACACTCCGGCAACATAATGGACGGATCTCCCACTGCGGCCGAGCACTTCGAGAAGATCGGCACGCCCACGGGCTCCAAGTTCGATGACCAGCCAGCCAAGAAGCGCCGCTGCTCCGACATGGCCATCGCGCGCACGATGATCGGTGTGGGCATGTTGCTGGTCACCATCGCGCTCTTCTACGGCGTGGGCCTGCCCACGACCATCAACAAGAAGGTCAAGAGCGGCGTGGTCACGTGCAGCGCCAAGGACGCCGCCAAGGAGGCATACCTGGACCCGTACGGTGACTGCTCGGACTGCACGCCGTACTACATGTCGCTCAACATCTTCAACGCCACGAACGCCGAGGGCCATCTGACCAACAACGCCAAGCTCCAGGTCACCGAGGTCGGCCCGTACGTCTACCGCCGCCGCGAGATCAAGCTGGACGTGACGCTGAGCGACGACTCGGCCCTGGTCCACTACAAGACGTACACGTACCATACGTTCGAGCAGTCGCTCAGCTGCGACTCGTGCTCGGACAGCGACAAGTTCACGGTCTACGACGCCGCCTACTTCAGCGTCATCGCGGCGGCCGGCGGCGAGACCCAGTTTCTGTACGCACTGGCCGAGGGCTCGTTCGGCGCCAGTTGGAACGCCTCGCAGATCCTGGTGGCCATCGGCACGTACGGCGAGCAGATGATGCGCTGGGTGAACGGCCTCAACTCGCTCTACCCGTCGGCCATGAAGACTGTGAGCGCCAACAGCGCCGTGCTGTCCTTCCTGACCGCTGGTCCGTCGGCCATCGCGAAGCTCGACCTCTCGGGCTTTGAGTACAACGGCCTGTTCGTCACGCGCACTGTGGACCAGTTGGCGCACGGCTACCCGAGTCTGCTGGCCGGCCTGGCCCTTGGCTCCAACTACGTCAACGTGTGCGAGGCTGGCATGAACGCCAAGTGCGCCAGCTGCACCGGCAGCGCCTGCTACGAGATCTACGAGGATTGCAAGAAGTGCGCCCAGGGCGCGGCGGTCATGGCCATCAACGACTACGAGTGCGCTGTGATCGAGAGCGTCTACGCTTCCGAGAACGGAGCGACGGAGGCCGCCACGTTCATCGCCTCGACCTGCAAGCTGTGTTCGTCGCTCGGTCTGTGTGCCGCTCCTCTGCCTGGCTGGGCTGAGAGCTCGGGCCTGGACTACTCGACCACGGCGCCCAACGCATCCTCGCTCAACGAGTACATTCAGCACACTGGCTGCGATGATGACACCATCATTGGCGACTACACGCAATACGACGGCTACACGGAGACGGCCTTGTGGGCGGAGCTCGACTCGGTGCGCAACCCGACGCTCTCGGAGCTCATCGCGTTCGCCTCGTACGGCAACTGCGCCAACAAGCAAGACAACACGACCTGCAGCCCCGTGTGGGGCAACGACGGAGCCAGCACGCAGCCACAGGGAGCGAACTTGCTGGGCTTCAAGTCAGACATGAAGATCACGGCGGACAACACGTACCTGAGCCAGGGCTACGCCAACCTGACGCTCTACAGCACCGACACGGTGGTCAAGTACGACGGCATCAAGTTGCATCGCTTCGCGCCGTCCGAGGCGCTGCTGAATCTGGCAGGGTTCAACAACAACACGGGCATTGGGTACCCAGTCAACGGCGTGCAGTCGCTTGCCTTTGTCAACGGCTTCTACGCCTACTCGTCGAACCCGATGTTCCTCTGGGGCGATGACTCGCTGCTCGAGGGCGTGCAGATCACCATGACCGACGGCGTGGTGGCCAGCAAGGCCAGCATGTACTCGGGCGACGAGCTGCTGGACACATACAAGGACGCGTACTTCACGGCCATCGACATTGAGGCCTCCACGGGCAAGACCATGCGCGCGCACAAGCGCCTGCAGGCCAGCTACGCCGTGGCCAAGTCGGTGTACAACACGTCGGCGGCCATGTCGGACATTGTCTGGCCCAACTCGCTCACGGAGGTGATCACGCCCGTGTACTGGGGGGAGGAGAGCGCCACGATCACGAGCAGCCAAGTGAGCTCGTACAAGCTCATCAGCAACGTGCTCAAGGCCGCCGTGCCCGTGCTCATTATTGGCCTGCTGGGCGGACTCGGCCTGCAGGTGCTCGGCTTCCTCAAGCGCCGCCGCGTGCTCGCGGCCTCCAAGAGCGGTTCGCTCACGGGCGCCGTCTAAGTCTGTTGCTATTGAGATTGAGCTGTCGTGTTAATGTATCGATACTGTTCTGTTCTGCCATCGATTTGTTCCTCGTGTCTGTCTGGATGGTAATACTATAGGTGGTCGTGACCTGTAGACAGAGCATGATGGCTTCTTTGTTTCGTCAACGTCCGCATGGGTCTCATGCGTCAAATCCCATGGACATTCTGGTGCGAGAGCGAGCCCCCCATGGGCATTTTGTTTGACGTATACACTTTGTGCACGTTTTCTTGCGGCCGGTTCCTGGCGAAAGCCATGGCAATCAAAGCGATGCGCGGAGGCATAAAGTACCACCGGACACTTGGTCCCTCGCTGCTCACGGCAGCTTTTAACATTCGTCCATGGAGAGAGAGCTCCTGCCGCTTCCCATTCCCATTAGAGAGACCGACTGGATGACATGGATGATAAAGGATGGAAGGGAAGGAAATAATACCTCCCCCCACCCGAAGCGGTACACTGTACCAATTGCGTTTGTCAGTCACTCATCCATCAATTGGCGTCATCTGTCTGTAACTGTAAAGGTCGTGGATGATAATCATCCACGATCACGCATGGTAAGATTGGGTAAAACCCAAAAGCACACATTGACTAATGGGTTATAATCACTATAACAGATCATGAATCCTTGAACCGGCCAATGGCGATCGCGTGAGTGCCGTTTTGGACCAGCCAGAGCAGACGGGGAAGCGATGGATGGAGCCCCCGTACTGTAAGCAGTGAAGGGTCTCCGCTGTCGTCCATTGGTGGGTCTGAGTCTTGTCTGTTTGTCTGCAGGAAGCGAGAGACGCGTTGTCTGGTGGTAGCCAAAGCCTTTCCGCTTGAGCTTGATCCTGCATGATCGGCAGGTCGACGGCCATTGGTCGAGCCAATCGCCATTTGCCGCCTGCTGTCGCGACGTCGCGGCGAAGGATTGGCGTGCGTGCTGGCAGCAGTGGGACCAACCGGCCCGTTTCTCGCCCCAAATCACGTCTCCTCCCGGCAGAAACGAGCCGCTTGGGCAGTCGCCCGGCTTTCCATGAGCTCTCCGGCGCGCCTGCTGTTGGCGAAGCACTCACTCGTGCTTTTGCCAGCAGCAGCGGTCGGTCGGTCGCTACTTACCGCTCTTTCTTCACATCGAGAGAGACCAATGGCTGGCGATCACACGCACCGCATGTCCACGCCGGGCTCCATCAAGGACCAGTACTTTGAGAACTACGAGAAGAAGTACGTGCGCTCTATTTCTTGTAGTCTCATGGCCCCCACCGTGTGCTGATTGATCATCATGATCCCCAGTGGCACGCCCATGCTCAAGCAGGAGGACAGCCCCCGCAGCCGCCGCTGCTCGCCGCGCGTGATCGCGTTCCTGCTCATCGGCTTCGGTGCGTTCTTCGTGGTGCTGGGCCTGTTCTGGGGCATCGGCATGCCAGCCATCATGAACTCGGCCGTGAAGAGCAGCGTGCTGACATGCGACGCGTCGGACGCCGCCGAGGAGAAGTACTACGACAAGTATGGCGACTGCGACGACTGCGCGCCGGACTACCTGTCGCTCTACATGTTCAACGCCACCAACGCCGAAGCGCACGTCACGACCAACGCCAAGCTGCAGGTCACCGAGGTGGGCCCGTACGTCTACCGCCGCCGCCAGATCAAGACCGACATCTCGTTCGACGACAACTACCGCGTGAGCTACAAGATGTACACGTACCACACGTACGAGTCGTCCATGAGCTGCAGCGGCTGCTCCGACAGCGACCAGGTCACTTCCTACGACGTGGGCTACCTCAACATCATCTCAGCGGCCGGCGGCGAGACCCAGTTCCTCTACGCGCTGGCGGCCGGCTCGTTCGGCGCCACGTGGAACGCCACGACCATCCTCACGAGCATTGCCACCTACGGCGAGCAGATGATGCGCTGGATCAACGGCCTCAACTCGCTCTACCCGTCGGCCATGAAGACCGTGAGCAACAGCAGCGCCGTGCTCAGTTTCCTGGTCGCCGGCCCGTCCATCATCGCCGACATGGACCTCTCGGGCTTCGAGTACAACGGCCTGTTCGTCTCGCGCTCTATCTCACAGTGGGCGCTGGGCTACCCGAGTCTGCTGGCCGGTCTCGGGCTGGGCTTCAACTACGTCAAAGTGTGCGAGGCCGGCATGAACACCAAGTGCGCCAGCTGCTCCGGCAGCGCGTGCTACGACATCTACTCCGACTGCAACAAGTGCACCAAGGGCGCGGCCGTCATGGCCTACAACAATTACACGTGCTCCATCATCCAGGAGATCTACACGGCCGAGTATGGTGCCACCGAGGCCGCCACATTCATCGCGCAGACTTGCGGCATGTGCACGTCACTCGGTCTGTGCGCTGCCCCGCTACCCGGCGCTCTGGAGAAGTCTGGCCTGGACTACTCGACCACCGCGCCCAACGCCAGCACGCTCACGACCTACATCCAGCGCACGGGCTGCGACGACGCGTCGTACGCCGGCGTGTACGAGGAGTACGACGGCTACACGGAGACGGCTGCCTGGGCCACGCTCGACTCGCGCCGCAACCCGACGCTGGCCGAGATCCTGGCCTTTGCGGATTACGGCAACTGCGCCAACCCGACGTCCAACCTGACGTGCAGCAAGGTGGCCGGCAGCGACGGCACACAGCTCAAGCCTGGCGGCGTGAGCATCAAGGGCTTCAAGAAGACCATCTCGCAGAGCGACGTGGACATCTACCTCTACAACGCGTATGAGGAGATCGAGCTGCTGAACCTGGACGAGAGCTTCAAGTACGAGGACGTGTTGTTGCACAAGTTCGGCGTCTCGGACTCGCTGCTGTCGTCCTCGAGCAACAATGTGGACATGGGCACGGGCTACCCCGTGGACGGTGTGCAGCCACTGGCGTTCTCGAGCGGCTTCCTGGCCTACCTGTCCTTCCCGGTCTTTCTCTACGGCGACGACTCGCTCACCAGTAGTGTGCAGATCACCATGTCGGACGGCGTGGTGGCCTCGAACGACAACCTCTACGAGTCGGGGTCGCTCAAGTCCACGTACGTAGACAAGTACACGACGGTCGTGGGCATCGAGGCTGGTCTGGGCAAGACGCTGTACGCGCGTCAGCGCCTGCAGGCCAACTACGCCGTGGCCAACTCGACGTACAACTCGTCGATCGCCATGACAGACATCGTGTGGCCCAACCTCACGCCCGAGATCATCGTGCCCGTCTACTGGGCGTCCGAGTCGCAGACCATCGGCGACAAGAGCATCAGCTCGTACAAGACGATCGTGACCATCCTCAACACGTTCATCCCGATCCTCGTCATCGGCCTCATCCTGGGCGTCGGTCTCATCGCCGGCGGCGTGTACTACTTGCGTCGCTTCGGCCAGAAGCCCACGAACCGCGGCCCCGCGTTCAGCGTCATCTAAGCAAGTGTAAGCCAGCCAAGGTCTCTGTTGTCCATAATAACCTGTGTCCATTCGTTATCAGATTATCTGGAACTGTTGGGGATCGGTATGATACCGGTATACCGGCACTAGTTTTGGCGGGAAATCCATATCGGAGTGCATGACAATCGCCAGGAGGCGCGTTGTTTATGGTATGGAGTACTGATTTAGCTGCATCTCACTCCAGCTGCTATTATTGGGACTGGAACACAGGCCATAAGACCTGCTCGCTGAACATGCAGCGGCACGTTTATGATCTCACGAGCTCCCCCGAGCCCCCCGCGCGGGCTGCAGCGCTGCACGTGGGCCAAGTGAAGGCCGAGCCTGTGGAAGTCGCGCAGCCGCTTGCGTACGTGAAATCAGAGGTCCCAGAGCCGCTCCAGTCGCTTCCTTATGTCACGTCGGAGGTCACAGAGCCGCTTCCAAATGTCACGCCAGAACCATTCCAGACGCCAGCAGCACCAGAGCAGCGCTTGCCTGCGCCTGGAGCGTCGCCAGACTCCATTGAGACGCCACCAGAGCCGCAGGCCGAGCCAGGCGTGATGATCATGGGCTACAACGTCATGTTCCCAGCGGGGAAGAAGCCCTTCCCGGCGCAATTGGCTGTCATGAACAAGGTGCTGTTGGCGCTCAAGACCTCTCAGCATGCGCTATTGGAGTCTCCCACGGGCTCTGGCAAGACGCTCGCGCTGCTGTGCGCCTCGCTGACGTTCCAGAAGCAGCTCCTGATCGAGATGATGGCGGAGGCCAAGGAGAAGGCCAAGCTCAAGGCCCAGGTAGAGGCTGCCAAGCGTGCGGCCGATATGGAAATGAAAGAGAAGGCCGCAATCGCCGCAGCAGTGCGGGCCTCCTCCAGAAGCTCCGTCAAGAGCGAGTATAATGGCGGAGACGACGACGACTTTGCCTCCACGCAGCCTTCGTTCGACCAGTTCCGCTTCAAGCAGCGAGCGGAGCTTCCAGGCGACGGATGGATCTCCATGGAGGACAAGCGACACGTCAAAGCAGAGCCTGAAGCCCCAGCAAGAAGACGCATGCTGCCACCGTCGTTCCAGAGAGCAGCGGTGGATGCGATCGGCTCTGGAGCGACCCTGGATGATTTCCACTCGACACCGGTAGATGGCTCGCTGCCAAAGGACGACGGCCCGCGTGCGCCCGTTATCTACTTCTGCTCGCGAACGCACTCGCAGCTGGCGCAGGTGGTCGAAGAGCTGCGCAACTGCCCCGTGTCATACCTGTCGGCCAGCGGCGCGGGCTCGAATGAAACCCTCAAGACCTGCGTGCTGGCCTCCAAAGCCAAGATGTGCGTCAACACCAAGGCCAATCGCAAGCCTGCCGAGGTCGATGACAAGTGCGCGACACTGCTGGACGACGACAAGTGCACGTTCTTCAAGAAACGTAAGCGCACGAACGACCTGCGCCGTGTGGCTCCGCCTGTCTGGGACATTGAAGAGATCACCGAGCTGGGCAAGAAGCACCGCGAGTGCGCGTTCTTCCACTCGCGCGATGCGCTGGAGAACGCCAACATCGTGTTCTGTCCA
>JAADVQ010000790.1:0-10579 GCA_023335835.1 Elongisporangium senticosum
CTCCCCCCCCCCCCCCCAATAGCGAATCTTGCACCGGTTGCTGACGTACGCTGCTGCACCTGTGCTTCCTTCCTCTGCCTTGCGTTTGCTCAGTATGGACGTTTGGCACACTGCTCGGCTGCGCTGAACGGCCACTTGGACGTGGTGCGGTATCTGCTGGAGGAGTGCGACATCGACATCAACGCCATCGATGAGGTAATAGGATCCCTTGCGTAGACATGTCCACATGGCTTCGGATACTGGTCCGCCGTGGCTGATCGCATATCCTGTACCTTCTGCCTGGATCTGTTAGTACGGTGGCACTTGTCTCCATTGGGCGGCTTCCCGAGGACGCAAGGAAGTGGTGCAGTACCTCTGCATGAAGGGCATCGATGTCCATGCCACGAGTTACGTACGTGCCTCACATCGTGTGGTCGACGTCTGCTATGATCTAGATCCTAAAGAGTCTTTTTTACTGTGAGCAGGACAACAAGACGGCGTACCAGTTGGCCAAAGACAAGCACAAGCACCTGTGCGTGCAGTTCCTCAAGTCGTGGTACGATACGTCGCAGGTGAGATATCATAACAGCATGGCTTCACTTGGGGATGTCTGCTTACCGCACAATACTGCTGCATAGAAATTTGTCCACGCGGCTGAAGAAGGCGACAACGAAGAGATCTCCCGCATCATTGCGGATATTAACGGCGCGTACCCGTTGCGGTTCCTGCGTGACAAGGTAATAGATCAACGGATATTAGCCAGCAGGAGTGAGTGGCCACTGATCTTCATGCGACTGTGAAGAATGGGAAAAACGCCATGCACTGGGCGGCCGAGTTCAGCCATTTGTCAACGCTTAAGTTGCTCTGCGAGCATTTCGACCGCTGGACGGATGCTGACAAGGTACGGCCGGTTCAATCACCACCATCAATGTCGTGTGGTTGTTGTACTGATGTTGCATTTTTTGCTTAACAGTTTGAACGCAATGCGCTTCACTATGGAGCACTTGGCGGGCACAAGGACTGCGTGTTCTATCTGGTTCGGAAAGCGCGTGATCCCTCGCAGTTTTTGTCCTTGACGATGGTGCGTGCACATTTACTTGTTTTCCTCATTAGGGCTCGAACTGCTTGAACTCTAACGCTGATGCATGTATTCGCAGACTGAGAAGAGCCCTTCGCGTTGTGCGTTTGAAGCGGGTCACAGCAATCTTGCTGCAAAGCTTCAGGTTGGTTAGCCATTTTGCATGAACGTGGCAACCAGGCATTGACGCGTGGTGTTGTTTCGTAGTCATGGGAAGAAGGAAACGATGAGTACTCGAACAACGAAGACGACAACACTCCGCTGTACCCGGACCACGGAGGCTATCGCGAAGACAATCGCGGCAAAAGCCGATCGAGAGGTAAGGATACGATGTGGGTTAGAGAATGTTTTAAATCGATTCTGATATGCGCTTGTTGCTTCAGATATCGAAGCAGTGAATGACTGGCTCAAGGTGTTCAAAATGGAATCCTACACGAAGAACTTCGAGAAGGATGGGTTCGACACCCTGCGTGGCGTCGCCACCATCGACGAAGACGATCTGATCGATATGCGCGTCAAAAAGGGCCATCGCCGTGTCGTGCTCACGCATATCGAAGAGCTTCGCCAGCAGTTGGCGATGCTGGACGAAAACTCGGCTCTCGCTGGCCAAGAACCGATCTCGTCTCCCACGATTCATATGCTTCCTCCCGTTGCCAAGGCCCCGCTCCCAATGCTCTCGGGCTCTTCGGGCGTGATCTCGACCCAGGGTGACCCCACAGTACGGCTTGAGCGGAGAGGCTCTCTGACGTTTATGCAAGCTCCACTTCCTATGTAAGCACGGCAACAGAAAGGAAAGCAGGGCAAGCAAGCAAAGAGGTGCGTCGTCGTTGCTGGGATTCTCAGTGTATCTGTTGAGTTAATGTAGACAATAGAGATATAGTTTTAGGCTCGGGTGAAAGATGCTTTTTCATCGCGTCGACTTGTCTGCGAATGGGCTGCAGCCCGCCATCGTGCAATACGCGTCGGCAAACTGCGTGACGTCACAGCTACGGACGACAGACCAACCCGAGTACATTAGCAAAGGATCAAGAGTACTATGCATTTGAACCCACCTCCCGCGTCCTTTGAACATGCGGCGGTGCATGTCTGCCTGCATGCCTTTCGTTGCATTCTCAGCGAGCCATCTGCCGAGCAGGACAAAGGTTGAGCCATGCATGGAGGAGGATGAACGACAGACTGAGTTACGTACCCCACGCGCTGGGCCTCTGTCATGGGCATGGGATACTTTTCGTTCGGCTTCTTGGAGGTGGCTTTTAATCTAGCAGCTGCGAGACACAAACGGACTGTGAGACTCAATTGAGTAGCAAGCAAGATGCCCCAGCTGCACTGCGTACCAAGGTCTGCCGTGTCCTTGTCCTCCTTGACTTTGCCAAAGTCTGTGGGATGCGTCAGCGTGGGCTTGAGCGTGATCGCACTCACTAACAAAGCAATGCGCATGGATGAGGATCATGCACCAACAGCACTTGAAACAGAAGCGTTCGTACGTGTTTTGGGATTCAGTTGGAACGGAGTCAGCGCGCTTTCCACCAAGTACTCGGTCTTGAGCTGCTCCCGCCAGATCTGATTGCGTGCCACTTCATCGATCTTGGACGCTAGCGACTCGCGCTTGCCAGCCATGTCCGCTCTTGCCCTCTTCCTTCTCAAATAGCTATCGATTCTGGATCTGACACGCCCTGAGGGCCGAGACCCCACGCAAGATAAGAGCCCAATGCTAAGAAAAGCGTTCGGTTGTCGTATTTATAAAGCAATCATGAAAGGCCATAAGCCTAAATACTACTTCCTACATCTTCTCCATGGCCGTCTTGATCACCTTGATGAACTCGTCGCGCTGTTGCACCTCGTAGCCGTTCCGCTTCTCGATCGTGCGGCCGTCGGCCTGCCACTTGTAGTAGATGGTCACCATGAGCGCGTTCTTCTTGAGGCAGGTCATGCGCGCCAGATGCGCGAGATGGTGGCACGACTTGATCTGGTACACGTCGTCCATGTTGCGCTCGGCCTTGAGCACCACGATGTGGTTCTCCAGGATCACGAGGTGCCGAGGCAGCATGCTCACTCTCGAGGTCGCGCCGGGTGTCGCGGGCGCGAGCTTCTTCTTCTTGTAGCCTGAAAAGAACGGACTGCCCACGAGTGGCAGCATCTGCACGCGACTGACGCGCATGCCCTTCTTGAGCTCAGCGGCTTTGCCCTTTGCCACATCGTGGAGCGGAGCCTGAACAGCACCGTTGTGGCTGCTGTCTCCAGTGCCACCCGAGGCGAAGGAATCGTTGCGATGCGATGAAGCAGAGGACGTGCGACTGCTTCCGCCGCCGATAAAGTCGTCTTGCTCTTCCTCGTCGTCGTCATCGATAGTAAACACTTCCTCTTCCGATTTCTGGAACGAGCTATTGCGCTCCGAGTGGCCGCCGCTGCCCTGTCGAGCCATCGATGGGCTCGGGACAGGCGTGCTGCTTGAGCTTCCAGTCTGTTTCCCTCCGACTGCTGCAGTAGCAGCGGCTGGGGCCGAGCCAAAGGACATTCGGGTCTTGCCGACTGCCGCTTGCTCGGCCTTCTTCAGCATGTCCAGGCTCTCCGAGCCGATTTGAGCGATCGAGCTGCGGAACTTGCTGAAGTTGGCGGTCATCAGCGGCGCAGACGACGACGGACTGGGTGGCTCGGGCTTGCCCGTCGCAGCAGCGGCGCCATCGGTGGCTGCTGCGGGTTTCTTTGAAAACCACTTCGTGCTCTCTTTCAAAGAGTCGGCCGGATTCAGCAGCGTCTTGCCGCTGGTCTTCAGAGCGCCTGCAAAGCTGGACAGGTACGAATTGGAGGAGCTCGTATGCGCATCAAAGAGCGACTTGGCATCCAGCGGGCCCTGCTTTTGAGCTGGCAGAGCCGTGGAGGAATTGCCTCTCGACCCGGTCATCTTGTTGGAATCCTCGCTCTTCGCTGTAGTGCCAGCAGTGACAGCCGAGGCCGTGGCAGGGGACGCGACAGCAGTCTCCTTGGCTGGAGACGGAGCTGATGCGTCCATGCATCGGTGGTGCAGACAAAGCTGGCAGGTGCCGACGTCGTGGTCGATCAGGTCGTCGACCGCGAACGCCTTGGAGTGGAACAGCTCGCTGTGCGCTGCGGCGTAACCTCCTTGGAGCACACTCACGTGCGGGAACCCGCGCTTCATCAGGAACAGCACGGCGCTGTTCACGCGCGTGAGATCCCTCGAGTAGGCCTCAAAGAACTCGTCGGTCAGCTCAAACGGAGACGGCATGGGCGGCTTCTGGTCGCCTGCATTCAGCTGCTGCTGGCCGATCTCGCGTGCAATGTGGCCATAGCCCTGGCCCATGACGCACAAGTGCACTGTGGCCTTCATGGGGTTGAGCGTCGCGAGTACTTGGTCCAGCACTTGTGGGTCCGTGACTGCATCCGGATCGAAGTGGAATGCGGTCGGGATCTGCCCTGTGCCCACTTCCTCCAGCGACCGGCAGTCGATGATGAAGTAGCGGATGGATTCGCCCACGATCGGGCCCTGGAAGCTCTGGAACACCTGCAGCACCACTTCAGACGCCGACAGTGTCATGGCCAGCGCTGATCCTGCCACTTGGTCCGGATCCTGAGCCACTTCCTGTTTGGAGTGCGCGTTGGGATCCTCCTTGGTGCCTGCAGACGTTGGGGACGTGAGCGGCACCATGTTGAGCAGGTTGCCTGGCATGGAGATCATCATGTTGGACAGCTCCTTGACGCCGTTTGTGGACGCCGAGATGAGGGAGAACATGCCTTGGCTGGACGGAGTGTTCTTTAGAACGCCGACACCGTCCCCAGTAGCAGCAGACGATGGCGCAGTGTTGACCACCGGCGGCAGAACGTGGCCGGCATCACGAAGCTTGACGCAGAAGCTCGGAGGCGTGGCCTCCACCAGCTTCTGAACCCCAGCGATCAGCGTCTCCGATGGATCCTTCAAGACATCCACAAGCGTCTGGGCCATGCAATGGCGCAGTTGGTCTCCTTCCATACGCAGGAGCTTCTTCTCGGCACGCGCAATGAGGAACACGACCACGAAGCACATGGCGGTCGATGGGAACGCACGCGTCGCAGCCACGGCCGGAGCGCTGGCGTCCAGCAGAAGACAGCAGTCCCAGACGCGAATGAGAAAGTCAAACTCTCGCTCCTTCTCCGACTCGAACATGGACGCGACCCACGAGTCCGGGATCACGCCGCCGGAGCTCTTCTCAGCCTCGGGGTTGCTCCATGTGTGGAAATGCTGGTCCAAGTGGAACGCGATCGTTGGCGCGTGGTAGAGCAGCAGCCACTTGAGCAGCGGTCTTCTTGCCTTGGCGATCGATTGGAGAGACTTCTGGCCAGCCAAGTGCGGCAGCACCCGTTGGCAGACACTCGTGAGCGTGGAGATGAGGTCGAGCCTCAAGGGATCGCTTCCGCTGATGCCGATCAATGGCGCAAACGTATTGACCAGCCCCGGCGAGTACTCGATACGCAGCTTCTTACAGATGTAGGTCGCGAGCACCTCGGCGCTGTCAATGAACTGCAAGCGAGTAGCGTCGACGTTATCCCCGGACGCATGCATCGCTTCAGCGTGGAGCTTGCTGGAAAAAATGGCGGAGCACAGCGACTCCACGTCCTTGCGTAGTACTGACTGAGTCGGAAGGTCTAGCGGCGTCGTCTGGACAGCGTACATGGATATGGATTCATGCGAGTCTCCCTGTAGGACCACACGAACAGTCAGGGATTTGGATTTGTCTGCTCACTCAAGAGCAAGATGGTGTGTGCCTTACGTTGAGAGCGTGCTTCCACATCGCTAAGCGAGCAGCAGCAGGAACGGCCCCGCCTTGGAGGTAGGCCTTCCTCAGCGCTACCACGTCTGCCATCATGAAATTCACAGGGTCAGTTCGTAATACCATGGAGAGGGAATAACCAAGGGTCTGGCGTACCAATCTGCTCCTGTTCTCGCTGGGCATTCAATTGGCTCTTGATTTGCAGCGACGTGTCGCTGTTTTCACGCGAGTTGCTGGCTTGCTGCTGCTGTTTGGCCTTTTCAATGATCTTCTCGAGGTAATCGTCGTCATCGTCGTCATCCAGCGACACTGTGCTCACTCCGTGCGGCTCACTGTGCGAGTGGACTAGAATCGGAGGCGGTAAGCTCACTTTCGGTGCAGCTTCTACCGGAGGAAGAGGGCTCACGACTTCAGCGCCAGCACTTTCGTCACTGATTTCGACGGTGGAAAACGCCGAAGGATCGCAGCCAGAGTCAGACTGGGCGGCATCGCTAGCGCCGGGCGCCGACCCATCGTCCAGCCAGGACAGGAAGTCGTCCTGCTCTCGGCTGCCGATGGATTCCCACGGCTGTTTGGAAGATCCACCTTGATCTGACGCTGGAGTGGCCGCTGAAGTTGCTTCCTTTGCGACAAGAGTTGGCTTGCCAGAGTCATCACCAAAGATGCTGGCTTCGTCCAGGTCCGTGGTCAAGGTCGGCGCAGACTCCTGGTCCTCCTTCAGGTCGCCAAAGATCTCATCAAAGTCGGAGGACATGGCGCTTGAGGCTGCGAATGGCTCGGATGCCACGCTGTGATGCGTTTTCGTGTGTGTGAGTGCCTTCGAATTGGGGTCGTTACTGAAAAAAGCGCATCGGTTGCGATGAGAAAATAGACCAGCGGGGAAACCAACGCAACCAGTTCCCAAATTGGGCTCAAGCGCCAAGCGCAAACCTCAATTCCAATGAAAGTGTCGTTAGATATGGAGGCAACTACTGCACTTCACATAGGCAGCAGAGGAAGCAATTTCGAGTCATATTTTTTCAGTACCGAGGGCATGATCACCAGGTGCATGGGAATGTCTGGCCCCACAGCCACCACCAGTAAGGTGTTGCAAATACAATAACCTGCTGCATAACTCCTTGAAAGGTAGAGGCCAAAAGCCTCTCCTCTAATCCGATAATGTCTACGAAAGAGCAGTTATTTCAACATATATTTGTGCTTTATACCTCGGATCTTGCCAACGTAATCTCAACTATCGTCTCTTTTTGCTGTTGCGCTTGGTGCTCTTCCTGCTGTTGGCCATGAAGTTGCTCCGCATCTTCTGCAATCGACCACTCGGTCGCTCTTACCGTTAGCCCACCAAAGTTACCTAGATGTTTACTCCTGCAAAACACACAGTAGCGTACACTTCATCGTCTGGGATGTTGGCACACGCCACACCAAATGACTTGCCATCCACCTCAAAGTTAATCTTGCTCTTCTCTCGATCCAAAATGCAGGTCACGATGGCATCTTCTCTGACTTGTCCGATTTTGTAGTTGCTCTCACCCGCTTCAGAGTACAGCGACCCATCATCTGCGTTCAACAACCGGCCCATCGTGTCGTCCATGCCCTCGTTGGGCGTGAACCCAGCTGCTCGTGCAAACCCGACCGAGACATCGGGAACGTTGCCGCTGGCATTGATTTGCACGGAGAACCTTTCACACGGAGCCCCCGATCGGACGCACTGCTCCGATTTGTTGCTTACGACAACGCGATTGTCTTCGTACAACCGGAGCCCCCTGCCGCACATTTCAGGATTCAGTTGCAGATAGTGAAGCATTCTCATCTGTTCCGAGCGCAATCCGGCAGTGCTTAGCTTGCCCGTGCGCAGGTAATTGAGCACACGGTCAAAGTTTTTGGGATCGCGATCGATAAAGTACGCGCCATCGCTGTCGGGCTTCCAGTTGTCCGATGCCAGCATCGCGTAGAAATAGCTGCCTTCCACACTCAGCAAATGGGACTTTGCGATGCATAAGATCTTGTCACCGACATCGAGTTTGATTTTCTGGGCCGCGTGCGCTGTGTCTTCGCGCATCTTGCGTTTGAGCGTGATCCAGTAGGCCTCTTTTCATTCAGGATTTCAATCCGCTTGGTCGCCAGGCTGATCGTTGCATGAATAGCGTCTAGTGCAGTAGAACAGCGTTCTTGAAGCGTATCTGGATTTTCAACTGTTGTCGTCCAAGCATTTTCGTGAGCCATTTCACCAATTGTCTTGAAGAGGTTTGCTGTTTTGGCAGCGCCAGCGAGAATGAATAGCTGCCGATTTTGATAAGTCATAAACCGTTCGTTACCATCACTTATTGCGAAAGCAAGAGCGCTTAAATGATCAAGTTGACATGAACCGGCCAGGTTGTGTCTGCACTTATTGATTCATCTCAATCGATTAAGTCACCTCTCCAGTCATCATCTTGAGCACGTCTTTATGGATAAGCCTTAGTTGGTAGCCACTCGTTTTCGCCGCATAGAGAGTCAAGTCACTCGCAGGAAATGCGAACTGCTTCACACGCGCAATCGCCTCCATCAAGGCATCCACAGACGAATCCGGAGCAATAACGGCATGTGAAACAATTAAAGAGGAGCCAGCCTTGACTATGTCGATGCTGTCTGGTACATACGGACCCCTTTTGCCGTATCGAGTCCCAGTGAAAGCAGTGCCACCAGAAACGCTAGCCATATTGCGCAGTAAATTGATCAGGAAAGTGGAATTGTACGACTCAGAAGACGACATATGACGACGAATATCCGACTGAAGAATCTCTGAAGACAATTACGGGCAAGATTTATTCTCTTCTCTCTGATGACGACCGAAAGAAAGAGACCCATGTTGCAGGTCCTCGTTGGTCGTTGAAATGCTCTTAAACCAAGAATGTTGACTATGAATATTGATTTTGACTTGCTGCAAGAAATGAACCCAATGAATCCAATTGATGAATACTTTGACGAAAGGATGACACAGTTCACGTTTTGATCGACCTGACATTGAGCGATTCGCAGCGGGCCAAGCGCAAAAATCTTCTTTCGAGGGCACGGCAGGCGTTTAGAATCCCAAGAAAGCGAAGAGAGCGGTTCGATGAACTCAATTCAGTCCTGGAAGGCGTTGCTGATCAATCTCGACAGTGAACATGAGCAGGCAGACCAACTCCATCACTGTCCTTACTGTTCCCAATTGAAGAATCCGTTTTTTCCAGGGTCCATTTTGTCAAATCTGAGGTGTAGTTTTCGGATCATCGGTACGGTAATTTACGCTGTTAACGCATTTTTTTAAATGCGTTACTGTACTGTACTCGGTCCTCAGTTTTAACTGAGGACCTCGGCGGGTGTACAGTGATCTCTCGACAACTCTCAACACAGTACGATTTGATTGGCCAAAATCCCATGAGTTATAATATATTTCCAGCCAATCAGAAGCCTATCTTGTTTCATTCACAGTAACCTGATAGAGGAAAACGTGTCGCCATTCGACTCAAGACGGAAGATGGTAAGCGTGTTCTGTGCTCTGGTGAACGACGGAAGCGTTTTCGCTGTGGATATCGACGCCAGACAGACAGTGAATAATCTGAAGGTGTTGATCAAGGAGTGCCTGGAGCTGAGGTGCCCTGCCCACTCGCTAGCGCTGTATCTGACAAAGCATGTCGACGGCCACGGAAAGGACGCTTGGCTCGATTCCAGTCATGAAGACGTGGCCAAGTTGGAAACGGGCGAGATCGCTCAAACCATCGCAGCCTTGATGGTAAACAAGATGGATCTTGCATATGGAATCAACGATTATTTCGACGAGCGCACCCCAGAGAAGAAGGTTATTCACGTGCTTGTTGTGATGCCCCAGTTGCGCCAGACGAGTACGCTCGTGCTCAGGATGACAACGGCTCGACACAGAATTGGCTGAACCAGTTCCGTGCCACGGATATGAATTGGCCTTCACTCCCTAAGGTTGCGGATCTGCCAGGCTTTGTCCAAAGCCAATTGGCTGTTCCGATTGGCGTTCGTGAACCTCAGCTGAAGCGTATGAGCACAATGCTAAACCCGAAAGACCCAGTACTACTGGCAAAGTTGTTCGAGTGTACAGATTCCTCTCCATGCATTGACCTATACGACAACGTGCTCAAGCGCATTATCGATCCAGTGAGGACCGGCACAACGGAAACGCGTTCATTTCGTTTTGGGACGACATGATCCGGCACGTGCTGGAAAAAATCGTTGGCGTTTCCAGTGATTTCCAGTGAGTGTGATCGTGATACAAGCCGATCATCATCCACTGGATCCAAACGACCCGATTTCTTGTTCACATTGAACGATGTTTGCATCTTTCGTGGTGAAGAAAAACTGTTGGAGCCCCCATGGAAGCTCCGCGGCGTGAACTTTGCGATAAATTGATTTGGAGTTATGGCGATGTGCCGTATCTGTTTGCTTATGCTGCGGTGGGGCCCCACATCAAGTTGTATGCGCTCGTAAAAGCGAGTGCTGTGGGCACTTTTGAGCTCGGGTCATATGATCTTCGAGGTCTTGGGGGTCGAACACGCCAAACGCATGGATCATGAGCTCGATGACGCCGACCAACGGGTCCTAATTGGTCATGTACTGCGGGTAGTCGTACTGGTCGTTGCCACCTCCGCCGTCCTGGTCTTCTGCTTGGTCGTCGCTGTTCTGCTGTTGCTGCCGTGCCTGCTGGTCGTTGGCCAGCAGAGCGAACTGGCCCATGACCTTCATGGTGTAGATGATAAGCAGGAACGAGCTCCAG
>JAADVQ010000791.1:0-10573 GCA_023335835.1 Elongisporangium senticosum
AAGATGACTCCAGTCAGTCGTCCGTTTGGAATGAGTGACAAGGCGTGGTGTCTGGTTGAACGCATGACGAAGTCACATCCTTCAGATCGCATTGATATGACCGAAGTCACTATTGAACTAAAAAAACTTGCGGACGAGGAGGCTGAGGAAAAACTCAAGAAGCTTGCAGATGAAGAAGCCAGAAATGCACAAATCGAATGTCCAAGCTGCAACTTTCCTAATGCTGCTCTTGCCAATTTTTGTGCACACTGCGGTGCTACAAGAGATCCCATTGTAACGCTCCCGAACACACAAGTGGTTGAACTTGGTACGCGACTAGATGAGCTATCAGCACTTTGTGAATCAACGAATGAAAATCAGCTGCTGTGCCTGCATGTAGCGAGTCGGCTGAAAGAGATATGGACAGCACTCAAGCTGATGAATGAAAATCAGAGTGATTCAAGTGACAATGACATTGTTCTCCACTCATTGAAATTGGTGGCAGCCTATCGCGATTTTCTGGAGAAGCTGTTGGTCAGCCAAGACAATTTTGTGGAACAGCTGATGATGGAACGAGTTGTCGTCGAGCAACTCGAATTATTTCATCAACGGATCGATATTTTGTTTGAGCGAATGATGATCAGTGAAGGTGGCGACAGTTGGAAATCACAGTGGAATCAGCACCACGATGATACCGTGACGAGACTTCTGACTCGTGTGTCAAGCAATTTTGATATCTTGGATCAAGTTGTCGATTATGAAGACATTCTGCACCAGCTCAATACCGAGATCCGCGTTTGCCAGGCTCACAAGCACCTGCCAGTGTTGAAGTTGATGCGTGATTCAATTGTGGAGCTGCTGAATAAGCAGTACTCGATCGAGATCACTGTCGTGAGAGCGACGGACCTTGCGGCTGCAGATCGCAATGGCTTGAGTGACCCATATGTGAAACTTCGTGTCGGCCAACAGACTGAAAAAAGTGACCGTGTCAAGAAAAATCTGAATCCTGTGTGGCTGGAGAATAACAGCTTCTCGTTCATTGTGAATCGCAGAGATCCGGGTGATCTGGCAGTCGAGGTGTGGGACCGGGATGTTTGGACGTCCGACGATCACATCGGCAAATTGAGCATTCCATTGCATCCAATGTTCTTGGCCCCACACTCGCCTGAGCAAGAAATGGAATTTGCTTTGATTGTCCCACAAGAATACGCAAATCAGAACTGTCAAAGCAAGCTCTTCTTGAAGTTCGCAGTTCGTGAACACGTGCCTTAAGAGTGACACATGCTATTCTTTTATCTGCTAGAATACACGAAGCAATTACTTGATTCGCATTCCGGCTGTGCAGTACCAATAAATACAATGTCTTCAGCATTTGAGTCGCTAGCTGGAGTCTTCACCATCGTCATCATTCAGGGCGTGCTCTCGCGGACGTCTTTTACTCGTTCTTCTTCTGCAGCAGCTAGGAGCTACTAAGACTACCACGTAGTACATGTAAGGGTGCTTTGGACGCCTTAGGATCTGCCATTGGGTGGCGTTCCGCGGGTCCAACATTATAGTGCGACAGCTAGCGAATTGGATAATGGACCTGCTCCATGCTGGTTAAATTGCAGCTGTGCCATCAAAAACTGCATGAACTAACAAGCAATTCAAGCCTGTTATGTGTTCCAGATATCTACTTGCAATTTTGCCAGCGATGTGATGGAACGTCATAAAGTTATCGATTCATACTGCCTATGGACGTAAGGCTGAAGGCCTGGACTCTTTCTTGCAGCTTCCACGCAAGTGCAATGCTCACTGCAAGTTGGACAGTCCATTGACGTTCCACCGGCCAATTACCTGTTGATCTCTTTCCGAGCTGTCAACCTTTCCAAAAGCTGGTGTAGAAAATAACGAAGCACTCTTGAAAGGAAGCAACTACACAAGGCACCGTTTGATGGCAGTCTAAGTAACCAATAGGCAAAGCAAAAGAGCTCAAGTCACCGGTCTAATGTTCCTGTTCACCACGCTTTTGAACTGTTGACGTTAACGCTCAAGTCAAAGATCGAGGCAGCGTGCAACAGACTCGGCGCCTTGATTAGTCCATCGATATATAGCAACCCACTTTTGATTTTGCTGAGAGGAATCAAACAATTCACTGAAGGAGAGCCACGCACAGGGCCAGAAAGCGGAGCATTCGCGGCGTGTCATGAGGGAGACCGATAGTGACGCTGCTACCGAGTGCTGAAATAGCAACTGGCGACAAAAGCAAATAGTTGGTCTACGAGATATCAGGTCTATTGATTTACCACAGCGTGTTCACTTTTGCAGCAGGATCGACGAATCGTAAGAGCCAACTTTTTTCAGCCACATTCTGTTTCTCGGATGACGATTTCGACCTTCTGCTGACCGACGCGGTCGCAATTGATAGACTTGCCGGTTTACATGCGGTGTGGTCAATTGATACTCTTCGTTTTGTAGTGTCTTAGGAGTCAACAGACACCATGGAGATGACGATGATAACACCGGATGGGGAATGGCAAGTTCCCGAACTGAGCCAAAGCATATTCGCACTGCGTCAGCAGCGGTAAAGGATAGACTGCATAGGATTCAACTATGCACAGCTCTCCACAATGAGTGGTGGGCCCACCACTCATTGTGGCGCCCTTTCAGCCTCATGTGTAGCCTGTCGTCATTGCTGTGCCCACCAGTGGGCACAGCAATGACGACAGGCTACACATCCAGAATCTGTACGACTGCTGGGACCAGGTGAGCTGCGACAGTGTTGGCCTTGCAGGAATGGCGAACCGTCTGCCAGGTGACTGATTTATCGGGTTTGAGCACCAGAACTTTCATGCTTTATACGAATCCACCCATGACAGCACAGAGGTTATCGATTAGTCGGAATCTTCAACGTAGTCCCCATCTCACTGAACGCATCCGCTTTAATTTAAATTTGGAAGCTGCGGGGCTTTTGCCTCCCAGTACTTATCGGCAATGAGGTTTTATTGAACACACACGATACATTACTGCAACTTCACGCATTGAATCCAGTTAGCCCTGATTTGAACCCGCAATGGAGATGGGTCAGGGGCTGTTCGATTCGAGGAGCGGATAGTCGAATCTTCACAATTCAATTCGCCCACACGAAGAGCTGACGATGATGCTTGAT
Source organism: Elongisporangium senticosum (assembly GCA_023335835.1). Classification (NCBI taxonomy): domain Eukaryota; phylum Oomycota; class Peronosporomycetes; order Pythiales; family Pythiaceae; genus Elongisporangium; species Elongisporangium senticosum. The sequence goes on from JAADVQ010000791.1 coordinate 3,128, forward strand.
CTCACGCGCTCTTTGGCAGAAATAGTGCTGCCGGCGTTCGGCGTTCTCGCAGTGGATGCGATTGCTGCCCTGTATCAACTGTGTGAAGGCGTGAACGAGTTCAAGGCTGTGTGTCAAGCGTTGCTGCAGCGCTACGAGAAATTATGGGACTCCATGAAAACGCTGGAGACTGAAAATTTGCTGCCCAAGAGCACAGTGGTGCCTCAATTCAGCGACTCACTTGGCGGATTCAAGCTCTTTCTCGATAACTACCAAAACAAGAATTGGCTGAATCGATTGGCTGGCTATCGCGGTGTCATGGACAGGATCGCCGACTTCAACAACGATATCGATGATATGCTCCGGGTAGTGAACATCGATTTTATGGCTGAGTCGTTACAGCGGCAGAGCGACATGGCTCTAATGCAGCAGGATATCCTGGCGCTTTTGCAGAAGATGGCGAACGATAGACAGCTAATCGGGAGCACAGTTCGAGATGGCGGAGCTGGAAGTTTGAAGGAACCATTGATGCTGTTGAAGTACGAGTCGCGCAAGCATGGAGATGAAAGTCACGTGGCTCTTGTTGAAAGCACGTTCCACAAAGTCATGACTATGGCTAGAGTCGACCTTCCAGCGATCGAGGAGTGGTTTGTGTCACCCGACGACATTAACTACAAACTGGAGAGACTCGATGACGGCTCGTTTGGCAAGGTTTCGCGCGGAACGTTTATGAAAGTACCGGTTGTGATCAAGTTTGTGTTGATGGACACAGAGCAAGAACGCGTTCAATTTTTCAAGGAAGCGGGCATTTGGCATCAGATATGCAAGAAAAACCCGTACATTCTCCGCTTGCTCGGTGTTTGCCACGTCACCTCGCCGGGCATGTTTTTGTGCGAAGACGCGACTAACGGCAACTTTGCGGAATATTTTGCAGACGGCAAGAATCGTCACTCTATGTGGAAGCTATTTTACGAGGCATCGCTTGGCATGCTCCACCTTCAGAGTATGAGGATCGTCCACGGAAACCTCAAATGCAACAACTTGCTTGTGGGCCCTGACGGCACGGCCAGGGTATCCGATTTTGGCTTTGCCTTTCAGCGCAGCGCTGTCAGAAGACTCAGCAAAAAGATCCAGTCGGAAGAGCTCAAGTGGAAAGCACCAGAGTGTATTCGCGGTGACGGAGACGGGAATCCGATTCTCAAGTCAGACGTCTATTCATTTGGAATGTGCATCATTGAAGCACATACGGGCAAGGTTCCATTTGATGGTTTTCCAGACGAAACGATCACTAATGCTGCATTTGACAATGTGCCAGTGTGCTGTCCAGTGGGTATGAGCGATTGCGTCTGGGCATTGGTTGAAAAAATGACAAGGTCAGATCCCGCCGATCGCGTTGACATGAAATACGTCAACGCTGAGCTTGAGAAACTTGCAGACGACGAAGCCAAAAACGTGGAACCTCCATGCTCGAACTGCAGTAAGCCGATGTCTGTAATTGATAAATTTTGCTCGGGGTGTGGCGCACCCCGAATCTCCACCGCGAGACCTCAAAATGGATTGGTTACTGAACTAGGCGAAAATTTGGAATTGCTGGCATCGAAGTGCGAGTCAACGTTCGAGAATCAACTGCTCTGTCTTCATGTGACAGACAGACTTCGAGAAGTGTGGAAACAACTTCGAAAGATTAACGAAGACCAAGACGATGGACTCGAAGTCGATGAAGATGTCGTATTAAATGCATTAGATCTGGTGGCAACTTATCGTGGTTTCGTCGAAGAACTGTTGGTCAAGCGAGAAAATGTCGTGGAGCAACTGATCATGGAGCGCGAAGTACTGGCAAAGCTGGAGACCTACCACGTTCAAATTGATCTTTTGGTCGTCCGATTAAGCATGGGTCAAGTTGATACTTGGCGACAACAGTGGATCCAACATCATGAAATGTTGGCCAAAGGACTGTGTAGCCGACTTACCAGCAGTGGCAGCATTTTGGAGCAAGTTTCCGATTGTGCATATACGCTTCGACAGCTTGACACCGAAATTGGGCGCTGCCCTGACCAAATGCACCTGCCAGCTTTGAAATTAGCGCGTGGGATCATTTTGGAGTTCTTGAACAGCAAATGTACGGTCACAGTCACAGTTGTGAAAGCTACTGACCTCGCTGCGGCAGACTACAATGGATTGAGTGATCCGTACGTGAAACTTCGAGTCGGCAAAGAGACCTTTACAAGCAAGCGAGTCAAGAAGAATTTGAATCCTGTGTGGCCAGACAACGCCTTCAAATTTATTGTGAGACGGAAGAATCCCGAAAACTTGAATGTCGAGGTGTGGGACAAGGACTTTTGGACATCTGACGATCACATTGGCACATTGTGCGTTCCACTAAGTCCATTTGTCACGGGGACTCACTCATCCGTGCAAGAAGTGGCGTATTTGCTGACTGTGCCAGAGGAATATGTGAGTCAGAAGCGTCAAAGCAAGCTTTTTCTCAAGATAGCTGTTGATACAAGCAGCGTTGCGGCTTAAGGCGTGCTCGTGATATAATGCTTGAAGATTTTGTGTTGCTTTTGAAGTCTAAATTTTTTAAAGCAGTCAATACTTAAGGTAGTAGAGTCATTTGAAGCAGCAAACATCAGCGCCGTGATTTCCTGCCGCTCCACTGTCAATTAGAATCTCGCATTGGTCGTTGAGATCATGTGAAGCGGCACAAATTAGAGAAGTTTGGTCGTGTTTCGTCTTTGTCATTCGAATGATTACTTCGGCTCCCGATTATCATGGCGATGGTGAATGAATCCGTGCAATTCAAATGTCTTTATCCACCGCATTGAGCGGCGTTCCTTGATGGAAAATACCCGTGCGATTTTATCTTCCAGAAACGCGCCGTAGCCAATGAGCCGCAAGCACCTTACATGAGCATCTTCTTGTCTATAATCCCGACTTCAGTCGCAGATGTCCACTCTTGCTTGATAAGGAGCTGGGCAATTTCCGAATTTCCACCAGCAGCAGCGCTCGTTGCGGCCTTTGTGCAACGCTTTTCAATGGCCGTAGTTGAGTAGAAACTACACATTTGTGCTTCCTTTGAGTGCGGCAATTTCGATCGACTGTATGGGGCCTTTTTCTTCCACGATAGTAATAACCCGATTACCCAGTTTGAAAGGTTGTTTCCAATAATCCAAAATAGATCCAAATTTGGGTGTTTGGATGTTTACTCATCGCGTATCTGCGAATGATGATGTCATCAACTGGATCCGTAATACCACAGTGGGGGGCAATAGGGAAATCCCCCACAACGGAAGAAGATGCCGGAGTCGGGCGATCTCCAGAAGGACGTGGAGGCGCTGGAGCGCATTCTCTTCCGCCTGGCCAGCCTCTCGGATGAGCGCATGCTGCCAGTGCTGCAGGCACTGCTGCCTGAGCTGCTGCGGCTCTTCCCACGCGACAACAGTGTGCCGCTCTCCCAGACGCTCACAGACAAGGTGCGACACAGTCGCTACGTAGGAGCTATGTGCCGCATAGACTGAGCTTGTGAGTACGTCTCTAGATCATCCAAGTGGTGTCTCATGTCAAGACGCGCCTGCAGACCATCGCGATGCCACTACTGCCCGTGACGGCTCTGGCCAGGATCGCGCATGAGCCCGATCGGTCGGCCATGACCTCCAACTTTGCGTTCATTTTCATTGGTTTGGGAACCTGCAACGCTCACTTGGTTCAATTGCATGTGTAGTATTAACTGACGGTTGCTTGCCCTCTCGCCTGCCAGAGCTCGGGTTCCCAGCGGCTTCGCGAGACGAGCAGGCACTGGTGCTCGGCGAGATCTTCCAGCAGCTGCCCAAGTGCACAGGAGTACAGCAGGATACATTCTTCCGGTTGTTTCTGCGTGCTTTGCCCGTCAATGCGTCGGCTATGGGTCTTTCAAATGACGACCACGCGTCTGAACAGTCGAATCCATCGCAGAGTGCGGATATTCTACTGGATTTCCTGTTGGATGTGCTGCTCTACGACGTCCCATCGACCTCCGCAGGCAGCACTAAAAGTGCCTTTGGTCTCATGGCGCTGCGTCTAGAGCGGTTGAAGCGCGTGCAGATGGAGGACCTCAAGAAGGAGGATCTGTACACGGCTCAGATGGCTGTGGTCAAGTTCCTGAAAGAGTGGAGCATCCCCAGCGAGTTGAAGTATCCGCATTACCTTGTGAGCAGCGCGTCCTTTCATCACGCACTCAAGTCCTCGGGGGAAGAAGAGCTGAAGCGTATTGTCAAATACGAAGAAGCCAAGCTGGAAGAAGTTGCTGTCGCGCGTACGCTGATGGTGTTAGTGCTCGGCAGCCAAGTCGCACAAGGTTCCGGACCCTTCACGGATGCTCGTGACGTGGTTTTCTTGTCCAATCGCACCCGATTGGCAGATATCAGTATTCTTCAAGTGATTACATTGCTTTTGAATTCGAAGGTTGCCACGAATATTCAGCCAATGATGCTGCAATTGCTCTGTCAACTCATGTTTGCAAGCGAGTCTGGACGACCTCCAAATGTAGCAAACAAGATCAAGCTAGCTGGAATCCGACTTTGCGAATGGGTATTCCATAATAGCGAGCTGCAGGCTCTGCAGCAATTCCTCGCTCCTGTCTTGTGCCCGACCTTGCTTCGAGTCCTCATGGATCCAAATTCCGAGCACGAAGTTGGTCTTCAAGCTGATTTCGCGCGTAATTTTCGGCAAGGTGTATATGAAAGCCTTTCAGTCCTGGCAGCCAGGGCGCCTTTAGTTGTCGCTGCATCAGAGCAAGCGTTTCAGGTTGTATTGGTTCGATGTCTCGTCGAGGAAGGACAACGACTTGGAGCTGGGGCAAACGCTTTGAAAGCGTTTACATCACTCGCAGCAGCATATGGTACCAATGCTTCGCCCAATGTACTAGCAAGCATTCGACGGGAGTTGATTGGGCTGCTGAATGGAACGAAATTATTTGATATTACCAAGAGGTATGAACGCGTACGAGCTGCTGTTGCCACTTGGTGTGGGAAGATTTTGAGAGCAAACAGCGGTGATTCGGCGGACAACGTATCCATGCGATTTGCATTGCTGAAGCTGAGCGTGGAAGCGGATGAAGACGTTCGATCCCAATCACAAGAGGCATTGTATTCTGAACCCTTACCGTCTCTCCATGCGCTATCAAGTGCACTCTTCCGCCTGTATCCAGAGAAGGACTTAAAGACCAGTATGGGTGATTCAGCGACAGCGACTCGATTTCTTGGGTTTTGCTTGCACGTGATGAAGGCATCGCAATCGAGTGATGCAATGGTAGATACGGATGACAACCAGTTGATCTCTCTCATGGAATATTTTGTGGCTACCTTCCTGGAGTCAAGGCCTAGTGCTTCCATTGCACATACTGCCAAGACAACCGCCATTGAAGATCTGTACGAAGCTATTGCAGAAAACCTTGTGGAACTGTACTCTATGGATGCTGATAAACTTGCTCAATTGCTGTCAACTCGCATTAACGACATTATGTCTGTCGCGAGTGTCGCCAATTCACGCATCTTTTGTATGAATGTTGCAGCGCTTATCAAGTGTGTCGTGGATTCCGATGAGTTTTCGACGGAGCGAACTTTCGATGATATTCTAAATCCAACTTTGGCCACTCTTGAGGATCCCAAGATGGACACTTATAAAATTTGTGGAGCTGAATATATTATGGCAAGCTCATTGCGCGCTATCGAGCAAAGCGACAAACAACTAACACCTGAACAAATGACGTCTCTGCTGGCCATTTGTGCGAAAATGACAACTCAGTTGAGCACTCAAATACGAGAAATCTCGCAGTTCACTTTGATTCCCCGTGGACAGGAAGATCAAAATGCTAGACTTGCATTATTACGTAGTGCAATCGATGGAATCGGCATGGCAGGATCATTGACGCGTTTTTTACGCGAAGAAAAAATTGGGGGCGAGTTGATTGCTCAAAAATGTATCGCTTTATCCGAGCTCCAAAAGATCGTCGAGTGGAATTTCGCTACCATCAGTTCAGATGGCCATCTCAAACAAAAGCTTTCTGATATCAAGCGAATCGCAATTGAAAGTATTGGCTGGATTGTCTGTGGCTTACCAGATACTGCGTGGAATGAGGTGTTGACAGCCCAACTCAATCAAGTATTGACTACGCTATTGCAACGTGGAACAGAACAGATTCCTGATCTCCAGTTTGTTATAGCTGAAGCCATTGTTGCACTCGGTACTGAGGAGACTGCTAAATATATTGCAGACCAACTGTTACCTTCCAGTCGATCGTCTGTGATTCTTGAAAAAATTATTTCCGAGTATGCCGGCTCACGACAGCCGGCTGAACGGCGAAGTGCGGCAAGTTGGCTACTCAGTATCTGTGCAGCTGGACTCTTAGATGTCAAGGATCAGAAACAATCTTCCTGGAGTATCGCTCTTCATTCTGAAATTTTTCAGGACATTTTGGTCAAAGTCCATGAGTTTTTTGTGACGATGCTTAATGATACAAATGATATCGCGAAAGAATGTGCAGTAAAAGGACTAGCATATCTTCGCTTGCGAGCACCGAGCGAAACACTGGGAAGCCAGTTCAGTGACAGTTTATTTCGCCGCTTACGGTGCTTCCGCGCGTTTACGACTGGAACAGATGCGTCTGGGGCAGACACTGTGCCGACGGCTGAGCCGAGTGGAAACGGGAATTCAAGATCGGATGCCACAGTTGTTGAAAATGCAGCATATCGCGAAGTGAGCTATGTTGCAGCCGATATTGGAGATCCGGAATTGATGTACGCGCTGTTGTATTTGAGCACAACGGATCCAATTTGGCAATCGTTTCCGACACCTGCAATCGGGTGCAAGTTTTTGCATCTTACAACATTTTCTTTCATCGAAGTGGACACTTCGTTTCGTGCGAGTATGATCAACTCAGCAGGAAATCAGTGGATGGCCGAGAATTATCCGCACAAGAACCAGCTTATGTCGTGGTTGTACCTGTTAAAATTCCATTCAAACAAGAATGTTGCTCAAGTATTGTCCAATCTATGGCAGTTTGCGACGGCTGGAGCTGCTGCATCACAGGGAAAGTCCGTCGTCAAGCAGTACTGGTCTGTCCTGTTCCAGTTTCTTTTGAGCAAACTTGAAACGAGCCGCCAATTCAAATATCGTGAGGCCAGTTGCACAGGTATATTGGATTTGCTCCATGCTACGACCGAAGTCGACGATATGCGCTCAGATTTCCTTCGTTTGTGGAAAATTACTCTTCGAGCTGTCGATGATGTCATGGAAGCTGTTACCTTGGTAGCTCTGAAGTTGTTTCGTTCCCTTGGGGAGTGGAGTTTGCGTGTAGCCACGAAAGATGCAACCTGCCGCCAGCAGCTTCTTTCGTTTCTGCTTACAGACGGTATGGCAAGTAGTAACGCCGTTTGCCGCATGCTCAGTATCGATGTGCTTCTCGGACTGGTGAAGATTCTGGAAGCAACT
>JAADVQ010000792.1:0-10546 GCA_023335835.1 Elongisporangium senticosum
CCTCGGACGGCGCGTGCAACTCCACAGACGCGGCTTCCGCTGGCTCCACAAGCGACGGCGCGGTCGTCTTCTCGTTCAGCTATCTGGCTTCTGCGCTGGGCGGACTGGCTGCTCTGTTCATGTAGAGGAGGCGGCTAAGTAATGAAAGGATTTGAAATGGCTGTGTGGCTCTGTAGAACCTAGACTCTTGGAAATAGATACAGAGTCAACGGGCGGGCAGCGCATCCTGCGTCATCACTCTGACTCCCTGGGCTCATCCATTTGATCGCCTCAGTGTCGAATCTGCCGCGAAAGAAGAGATGAAGCTCATGCTGCTGCTTCTCGCCGTGGTCTCTGCGGCTGCTGTGGTGCTGGGTGGCACAGCGACCGACTCCCTCTGCGATGGCTCCTGTCCGGAAGACTACTCGCCAGTGTGCGCCTCGGACGGCGTCTCGTACGACAACGAGTGCTTCTTTGCGTACGTTAAGTGCTTGACGCAGAACACGACGCTGGCCATCCAGGCCGACGGAACCTGCGACTCCAACAGCAGCTCAAGCACACGCGACTCGGCCTCTGGATCGGACTCCACCTCTGCCTCTGACTCTGGCAGCGCTGGCTCCGCCTTCGACTGCGCGCAGGAGTTTGCGTGCCTCGAGATCTTCGATCCGGTCTGCGGAAGCGACGGCGAGACCTACAGCAGCGACTGCTTCCTGGCGCTGGCCAATTGCGCCGATCCGTCCGTCACGCAAACCCACACAGGCGAGTGCAGTAATAGCAGTAGTACCAACAGTAGTGAAGACGTAGGCAGCGAGTAGAAGATAGCTGAGAGGGGCGCCTATAACTCTTGAATGCGACACTCAGTCTTCCAGAACTTGCGATTGGGATGGGTTCTGGGTGAAGCCGAACCCATGAGCATCTGATTCGGCACAGGATCGCTTCTCTGGATCATTCTCATTCGCCAATTGGCCCGGAAGAGATGAAGAGCGTCACTGCGTGGCCTCTGCTGGCCGCTCTGGCTGTCCAGGGCGCCATGGCGGCCTCCAGCGCCAGCGGCAGTGCGAGTGGCAGCGTGGCAACCGTAAGCGTTGCCTGCAACCTGCCGATCCTGTGTCCCTCAGTCTACGATCCCGTGTGCGGCAGCGACGGCAAGACCTACAGCAATAGCTGCTTTCTGCGCCGCGCGCGTTGCGACGACACGTCGCTGACGCAAGTGCAGAGCTCGGCATGCGGCAGTAGCAGCAGCAGCTCAAGCGGCTCAATCATCTTGGGCAGTGGCTCTGGCTCCCAAAGCTCCGCTGCTGTCCGCGTGGCGTCGGGCTCGGATTCCGGGAGCGCCTCGGCCGTCACGCCCTCGAGCAGCTCCTCGGTCTCAATGAAAGCCGGCGGGGTACTGGCCATGGCGCTGTGTGGCCTGGCGGCCGTGGCTCTGTAGTAATGTGCAGCAATACAGCGGATGCTTTTGCATTGAGATTATCGCTTGGTATGACTAGTAAAAAGGCACTTCTGCAGGCTCGAGCGCTCGTAGATCGCTGGGTTCTTGCACACGGCGTTGCGGAACAGGCAGTGGTTCTGGTAGATGTGGCCGTCGCTGGCGCATACAAGCTGCACGTTGGCGCCGCACGTGCGTTCGCAGGGCGTCGTGCACGCGCCCGTGTGCGCCATCTGCAGCTTCCCGCCGCTGACGCAGCGCACGTCCGCGAAGACGCACTCGTTCGGGTACGTCACGCCGTTGACTCCGCACAGCGTCGAGTTGGCCAGCGTCGAGCACTTGTCCCCGCACATGTTGGCTGCTGTGGGCTGGACGAGCAGGACCGACGCCAGGAGCCACACGAGAGCAGCACGCATCGGAGGAAATGGCTCTGAGACGGCTGGAGCTGGAATGCCTCATAGTCAGGCAGCTCCATGCCCCCCACGGACTCGCGTCATCCTTGGGAACAGGAGGAGTCAGAGAGATAGAGGAGGCCATGGCCATGAAGCAGCCTTCCAGTACAAGATCCGAATCGTCTCTATTGGTTGGTTACAAGAAGCTGCTACTCCTGCGCGTCCATGCACTCAACCATGGGGCAGACCCCGGCCGAGGCCGCCGTGAGCGTGGGCTTGTCACACACGCCGTTGTGGAACGTGCACAGGTTGGTGTACGTGAGCCCGTCGCTGCCGCAGATGTAGTTGGATTTCTGGGTCGAGCATGTGCGCTTGCAGCCGCTCGTGCAGCCCACGCTTGTCATCTGCAGCGAGTTGTTCTTGCACGAGGCCTCGGCCAGCACGCAGCCGTTGGCGTACAGCGTGCCGTCCGTGCCACACACGCTGGTCAGTGATTCTTCGCCGGCGCGGCACGTGAAGCCGCAGAGGTTGGCGGCCGTGCGATCCATGTTGCCCATCAGACACGCGAGCAGCGCGAACCAGCGAGCCATGAAGCTGCTTGCTGGAGAGAGAAAGCGGGACTGGGTGGTGGCGGCTTGAGCTGGAGCTGTGGTCCGCGTCTTGCGTCATCAGAAGCCATGCAGGTTGAAGAGCAAGGCGTGTTACTGTAGCTATTATCACTGAGGCTACTAGTAGACGACGTTGGCGGCCTCAGGACAGAGGTTGGTGGCCGTAGGCAGGAGCGTGGGCTTGTCGCACATGGCGTTGTGGAACGTGCACAGGTTGCGATACGTGAGGCCGTCACTGCCGCAGATGTGGCTCGTGTTCTGGTAGCACGCCGTGTTGCGGCAGGTCGTGGCGCAGTTGGCCGTCTTGAGCTGGAGCGAGGCGTTGCGGCAGGCCGCTGTGAGGAACTCGACCTCATTCAGGTAGATCACGCCGTTTGTGCCGCAGAGCATGAAGTTCGTGGCGGCCTTGATCATGCTCACGCCACAGAGAGACACGGCCTTGGTGCTCGCTTGGGCGGCTGCGAAGGCCGATGACAGAAATACCGCCGCCAGCAACAGCGGAAGACGCATCATGTGCTTGAAGAGGAGGATTGGAATGTGGACCAGCAGTGCCAGTGGTTGACGCTGCGTCATGCGAGATCCTAAAGGCCCACGATGAGGCCATTCAAGGGCTATGAGAGGGATGAGTCAGAGTAAAGGCTCCATGTTGATTAACATGGGGACCTAACGAAGCCAGACACATGGAGAGATCAGCCGCAGGAGGAATTGGACGCCAAGGTGAGAGACGAGTTGCTGCACTTGGCGTTCTGGAAGAGGCACTTGTTGGCGTAAGTGTGGCCGTTGCTGCCGCAGACCGGACTGGTGGCTCGGTTGCACGTCTTGGTGCAGACGTTGGTGCAGGGGCCGAACTGCACCATCTTGATGCTCTTGTTTCGGCACAGCGCCTGCTGGAAGATGCAGTCGCTGAGGTACGTCACGCCGTCCGAGCCGCAGACGACGTAGGTCGGGTCGTTCTGGCACGCGCTGGAGCAGGAGGTGATCGTGACCTTCGGGGTCGATGTCGTGGAGTACGTCACGGCCTCCGATGGGCAGACAAGCAGCGAAAGAGCGAGGACCAGGAGCTTCATGGCGTGGATGGTTGAGCACTTGAAACGCAATTGCAATGTGACAATGTGAATGCAACAGGCAGTCAAGCGTCTGCAAGCATGAGGAGTCAGGATCAGACACATCATGATCATGATACGATCCAGATACGACACACAGCATCCAGTCAAGAGTCAGCGAGTGCTTGGGTTTGTATTGGCCACACTATCTTGGTCGTCTGGGGCGACCTGAGGCTTCTCTGAGCAGCAGCGTGTTGGTCAGGAGTGGTGCACCACTCGGAGCATCGGTGGTGTGTGTGTGTGTGTCTAACATGGCTCATCAAAGGTCCAACGCCGGACCCGCAGATTCAACCGTATCGGCTCTCGCTTCCCCACTCGACACAACGCAATTGAATCGCTTCCAAGACAGACCTGCATCTCCATCCTCCATCTCTTTCCTCTTCCTGATCAAGCCATGCGTTGCGTCACTGTGCTGCTCGCACTCGTAGCCGTCGTCGTCTTGCCGCGTGGTGCCAGGGCCTGCGATGGCGTCATCTGCCTGGACACGCCCAACTACGTCTGCGCCAACGATGGCACCACGTACCTCAACGCCTGCTACGTGCGTCGCCAGAGCTGCTTAACGTCCAACGCGTCGCTAGCTGTGGCCTACACGGGCATCTGCGCTGGCGACACCAACTCGTACGATGACGAATAACACAAGCTATCCAAGACACTTGCAGTCACAATCATATCTACTCACGTGTTGATCTCTTGAAGCAATGGATTTGTTCTACGGGGCGAGCACAAGTGACACGGGCGAGTAGCACTCGACCGACGTGCCCGTGTATACCAAGCGGCCGCTCACCGCGTCAATGTGGAAGACCTCGATGCTGTGCGAGTCCTGGTTGGCCACGAGCATGAACTGCTCGTAGATGAGGAAGTTGCGCGGAGTCTTGCCACGGGTGGATTCATGGCCGATGACTTCGAGCGTTCCCTGGGTCTCGAGGTCGATGCGGAACATGGCGATGGTGTCGTGGAAGCGGTTCGACGCGTACAGGAACTTGCCGCAGCTCGAGAGGTGGACGTCGGCGCACAGCGCGTTGCCCGAAAAGCCCTCGGGCAGCGTCGACAAGCGCTGCACCGCCGTGGACGAGATCGTGCCGGTCTTTTTGTTGTACGAGTGCACGTTGACCGTGTTGGAGAGCTCATCCAGCACGTACACGGTGTTGATGCCCGTGTGCACGGCCATGTGGCGAGGGCCGGAGGCAGGCACAGCCACGATGTCTTGCGTCGTCTGGACAAGCTTCTTCGCGGCAGCGTCGAGCGTGTATTGGCCCACGCGATCGCGACCGAGATCGGCCACAAACAGCACCGGAGCCGCTGCGTTGTCCGTGACGGCCCACATGGTGCTGTGCACATGCGGCGCTTCTTGGCGGTCGGGCACTGCGAGGCTACCGGTCGCGAACTGCTGCACGTCCGAGGCTTCGTCTAGCGACCCGTCTTTGTTGATGGGGAACAGCGTCACGCAGCCACCGCCGTAGTTAGCCGCGCTCAGGAAGTCGCCGTTGGGGCTCAGCGCAGCGTGGCACGGGAACGTGCCGTGGGTCTCGACGCGATTGAGGAACGTAAGCTTGCCGGCCGCCGGGTCGCGCGCAAAGGCTGCGGCGTAGCCGGTCTCCTTGCTGGCGTCCACCTTGGACGGCTCGGCGCACTCGTTGATCGTGTACACGTTCGTGTCCGTGACCGCGAGGAAGGTCGGGTTGACACCGGCGCCGTCGGTCGTGACGCCCAGCTTCTCGAGGGAGCCGTCGGCCGGCTGGAACTCGAAGGCGTAGATGCCCTCGCCCTTGCCGTCCGGCACGTGGCCCTCCACGCGCGTGTACGTGCCCACGAACAGCGTCAGTGCGGTCATGCTTCCTCTTCTCTTGGGCTCTTGTGCTGCTTGGGGCCGATTGGGAAATGACCGATGACTCGGATCGGTCTGCCTACAAGGATCAGCTTGGCAAGGCACTACTCGAAACAGCTGAGTTGAACTTCAGTTTTGAACTGAGATGGAGAAGGTATCGATAACCGCATGTAATATATTGTAGGAAAATAGTTGTTTTGCAAGGAATATCAATGCACACATCAAAGTTGACTGTTGTGAATACTCAACTTTGATGTGTGTGCATAAAATTTGATGTTATCACGTTACGAACATAGCGTTTGTCTTTACTGGCAAACTTGATATCTGGTGGTACGCTGTGGTAGACCATACACATACCGGTATCACTTCAGCATTTCGGTATTGAAACCAATCCTTCCTTGTCATCTGGTGGAACGCAGGGTTCACATTGAAGACTTTGCTTCAACTGCGTACGCATCTCTCACTTGTCCATAGGTTGCGTGACACTCCCATCAGCCTTCTGCTTCTATTATAATGGCACCTTCATGAGCACTATTCCCATGCAGTCGCTTCCATCCATCCAGTCACCCACAAAATGTTATCAGAACATTTCTGATGTGGTCTACACCACCGGACTTCACCACAACCGGCCGTTTGGGTGGGGAAAAAAGAACGCCAACCGGTGGCACGAGCCTGGCGTTTGCGCCACCGACTCATGAGCGCAATCGCTCGCCACAACGCAAAAGCAGTGGTCCGACTGAGCTCCATGGCGTCGCCTCCGCTGAGCAGCTGCCTCTACCGCGACTTCCTGGACCAACACTCGCTGCTCTCGCGGGAGCTGCTGCTGGATCCTTCCACGCACTCGCGCCACGGTGCGCGCCTCACGACACGCACGGCCAACGGCACGCGCATCGCGCTGCAGACGGCGGTGGTCTCGCCCTTTTTCCAGACGGGCGTCAAGCGCGGCGTGGTGTCGTCGCTGGCCTTCGAGAGCCAGTGGAACTCCATGATGACCTCGCGACTGAGCATGAGCTCCGAGCGGCAGCTGGAGCTGCAGGCGCATCTGCAGGCCAGCGACCACATGCGCTTTACGCTCGAGGCGCGCGAGTCGGCCAGCGTGCGCACGCCTGCCTCGTTCGCGCGCATCGGCTGCGACTACAATCACGACAACGTGTTCGCAGGTGCCAAGATCGACGCCGTCAATGGACCGACGCTGGAAGCCACCGTCGGCGCACGGATCGGGGTACGCATGCAGCCGTGTGATACGTTTTCTAGCTCGCGACTGACGCTCTCTTGTGCTGCTCCAGAACGTGGCGTTTGGCGTGATCGGCGCGTACGACGTCGGTCTTGACCACAGCGATCGACTGGGCCGCATGACAAGGCTGGATCTCGCCACAAGCTACTCCCAGGAAGACCTGCAGGCGCTTCTGCAAGTGTACGTGTCTGCATGGAAGCGCTCGCTCCTCCTCCGTGTGCTCACGTTGCTCCGAATGAATGTGGCTTTGCAGCAACGAGAAGGGCAAGATGGTGCACTTGAATCTGACGCAGGAGGTCAATCCGGAGCTGCTGGTGGGCACCGAGTTCATCTACGACCACCGGAAGGACCAGAAGGTCATGCGTCTGCGTTCGCAGTTCGAAGTGAACGGCGCCGAAGTGCTGGCCAGCTCCATCGGCTCGGACGGCATTCTCATCGGCGCGTACGAGTGGCGCGCGTCGGCGCACCTCAAGACCCGCATCTCGGCGCAGATGGACGTGCGGCATTACGACAGCGACTCGCACCACCTGGGCGTGTCCATAGAGATCTCCTGAGTTTAAGACTAATTTTGTGTGTTCCCCCCTCACATGCAGTCTTCCCCGTGTCTCCTGTGAACAGCAACCGTCGATTGATGCGTCCGGTCTGATATATCATCGCGTATTGTCACTGCTCGCTACGGTCGCTTCGCCAAACGCAGGTCGTGTTGCTACTTCGAGCACGCGTTGTGTTCGTGCATGCGCCACTCGCCACGAGCTGGAGCTTTATGCCCCCACTGCCGCTGCCACTGCATTCATGTTCTCTCGCATTCATGAGTCGGCGCGTCTGCTAGCGTGCATGCCGGGGGTTTTGTTTCATCACATCTTCTCCCATCAAACATATATTTACAGGATTATTTATTGTGCGTGTGGCCGCAGGACTTGCATTTTTTCGACAGCGCCTTGGTCACAAACTGCCTGCATTCGCAAGACGCGCACTTGTCCTTGGCAGCGCGCTCGCGGGCCACATTGGCGTCATACTGCGCAACGCCTTCTTTCGCTCGGTCCAGCGCATCATACAGACACTGCGCTGCTCGAGGCTGCGGCACTTGACCACTGAGAATGGCCTCAGGCGTGAGCTTCTGGCCGTAAAACTTGCTGTTCGTGTCCGTTCGACTGGTGATTACAGCGCCATGCAGCGAGATGCCGAGAAACAGCCCTCGATTGTGCGAATAGCTGAAGTTGGCGTTGATGCCGCAACGACTTGCTGCTGCCTGAGCATTGGCCTCTCGCCCGTAGGGCCCCACAGCGACACTGAAACCTCCGCCGACGTTGACTTGTGTGCGATGGAACACCTTGACAGCGTTCATCGAGCCGAGAATGATCATGAACTCCACAATCTCACCGCCTCCTTCCAGGCCGCCTCCAATGCCTGCAGTGCCGATGGCCGACGGAGCCGACCAAGAGCCGTCGTCCAGCTTGGCAACGACAATGCCCGTGCCCATCTTGGCCGTGATGAGCAAGCCGGCCTTGATCACTGTCAGGAACGCGATGCCCTGCGCCTTCTTCAGGAATGTCACGGGGATGTAGCGGTCGCTATCCGCACCGAACTCCGGCCGGAAGAAGTTGCCCAGGATGTCCGCGGCGTTGCGGCACTCCTTCTCCAGCGAGCTGCTGTAGGGCATGTGCAGCCGCGTCTTGGCCTCATGTGGGTTCTCCTTGTGGCAGTTGGCGTACTGTGTGTTGAGCCCGTCCTGGAAGCACTGCAGAATGGGCGCGCACATGGTGCACACGCGCTGCGGGTAGGCAGGGTCGTAGTCCTTGATGTTGGGCGCGATCTGCTCGGGCGAGATCAACATCCTCGCCGGGGAGCACGTGTTGCAGACACTGCCTCCGCACTTGCGGCACCGGTGCCGACGCCGCTTGATGTCGAACTCCTCGCTGCAGATGGAGCAGAGCGGGTCGTCGGCGTACCGATGCAGCGTGAACCGGCCGCCGGACGGCGTAGTGCCATTCGAGCCGCCACTGTCCATGCTGTTGCGCACTTCCGGGGCCGAATACGGACGGCGGTTGCCTGAGGTTCGCGTTCGCGAGGGCGGGTTCTCGCCTGCTGCGGACGTGAGGATGCCTGAGGAGGACACAGGTCGCGCTGACGAGGAGGACGACGGAGCCGCCGCTGCCTTCTTGGCCTTGGCCTGGGCCTTGATCTGTGCTTTGAGCAGCTTCTTGCGCTTCTTCTCGTCCGGGATCAGCCGCACCAGCTGCGGCAGCATGTGCTCCAGCATGATGGCGCTGCCGAAGTATGAGAGCAGATGCGTGTAGAACACTTTGGCCTTGAGATCGCCCTGTCCGTACTGTTTGCAGTCCTGCTTGAAGCCTGCCACCGCGTCGTCATTGCCTCGATTCGCGCCGCGCACGGCCGCCAGCATGCGCTTGTAGATGGACGCGGCCTCTTCGCCCGTCGCTGCTGGGGGCACGGCCATCTCTGGCGCTGGCTCCGCGTCCTCTGCGCCCCTGGGCTTGTCCTTGTCCTTCTTCGTGCTCTTCTTCGTCTTCTGGACATGGAGCTGCTGCTTCTTCTTCACGTGCACCTTGACGCGGTCCTTGGCCGCCACCGAGTGGTTCTCCTGCGTTTCGTGGGCGAACTGCGCGCCGCACTCCTGGCAGAAGCGCACAGCCCTCGCGGGCTTCGTGCCGCAGGAGGCGCAGGCTGCTAGCGCCATGGACTCGCTCACTCGCCGCTTGCTGGGGGCGGACAGGAATGTTGGTCACTTGCTAGCAATCAAGCAAGTTGGAAGACGGATGTACTGTACAGTCGACCCTTCTTTCGGAGGACATGTCGCGAATATGAGAGGGATCACGGTAACATGGACTGGAACTGGGCCGTGATTACGCTGGCGGGTTACGCGTACATCAAGTTTGCGAGGATTTACGGCACAGATTCCGAATTGACGGAAATACAAAACTACGAGTTCAGGGCAACGCTAGGCACTTATTAGACTCTGGCTAGGCACTTTAGGACCTCTAGTAGACCTAAATAGCCGCTAGTAGAAATAGATATCGGTTTTCGGCTCTTTTTTTTAACGGCCCGAGGAACATGAGTAGAAAAATAATGTGTACCACACCATATTTTGATTTGATGACTGGTGGACAGAGCACAAGGTGGGCGGAGAGCCTGACGAAACACACTTTCGATATCGCGATCCAAGCTCCCGAAGGCCCCATATGTCAGTCCCTGTGATCTATCATCTAGCGGCAATCTTCATTGTTAGTCGACGAACTGAGCAAGAGTACGCACAAGCGATAAGAAGCCTGATGCAGCTCATTCGGACGAAGATGAACACGACCCTGCAAGTGGATGAGATCATGAGGGACGCCGAATTTGATGTGTTTCAAAGTATAGCTGAATTCGCGCAAGCGCGGTACTTAATGTGCTACTTCCACGTTCTGTACAACGCAAGAAAACGACTTCGTCATTTGGACGAAGACGTGCGAGGCCGTGTGATGAGCGACATGATGGATTTGCGCTACGCCTCATGCCAAGCTCAGTATTATGATCTGTATGAGAGTACACTATCTTCATGGAGACGGGACATGCAGCTCAAGACTCTTGCTCAGTATTATGAAGTGCAATGGGGAAGTGGGCGCTACTGGCGATGGCAAATATTTCACTCGCCGAGTGGCTATGTCACAACAAACAACCCTTGTGAGACGTTCAACGCTACCATCAAGCGACACACCGAGCGAAAGGCATTCAATATTGCTCGTTTACTTCGAAACATGCTTTGCATTGCTGAAGATGCTTCACAAATCCGACGAGCTTGGCACACTTCCATCATCACCCCCACGCCCGAGGCAAAACGTCTTGCTCGCATTTTGATGAAAGGCCAAATGATTGCTGTGTGCAGCAATGATAATTAAGGCTTTTTCCACTTCTCCACGTCTCTAGTCGACGCACGGAAGAAGAGATCCGAGCTTTGGATGATGTTGTCAATCCCAAA
>JAADVQ010000793.1:0-10525 GCA_023335835.1 Elongisporangium senticosum
AATACCATCAGAGACAGGTCGGATCCACGAGTGCTGCGTCGACGTGAGACCGCTGATGGTTGTTCGCGACTGTCGCTGGCTCCAGACGCCTGACATCAAGGCGTCAGCTTCCTATTTGACCAACGTATCATCATCGATATAACTAAATAAATACCTTCATCATCGCGGAACAGGACGTCACTTGAGCAGACTTGGCTTCCTTCCTCGTGCATGGGAATCGACGTCAACTCGCCATTCCATCGGCCTTCCATGCTACAACAGTGCAATGTGAATATCCAGCACTGGCATAGATTCCACGCACATATCTACCTCGGGATGACGTGGTAGCTGCATCCGTTCACGCGCACTGATAGCTGATTGAAGAACGTTCGGCCGCTCGCTGATTTTTCAGACGCAAACGCCATCACAAGTGAGTTTAAGGTGTCCAAGGCAGCAGCTCCCATTGCAAACATCTTACCAGTCTTGGCAGGGAAGTGAGGGGCGTGCGCACCGTTGGTACTGCGGGAGACCAAGCTCTTTTCCATGCCCAGGCGGTGAACCGTGCCATCTGCACCCGCCGCCCATATATTGTCTAACGGTGCACAGCGCAATAAAACAATCGTTAGCAACCCACGCAGACCGCAATATTGATCAGTGCAAGCCGTTACCTTCTTTCATGAGCTTCATATTGGCGTCTTCATGCATGCGACGCGTCTTGATCGATTGCGCGAGCGCCTTGTAGTTGACGGGGCGGAATGGTTCGTGCGCCGGCTGCATATCCAAAGCCAAAGCCAGCGTCAACAACACACCAAGATAGCCCCCCTCCCCCTCTGATATATACGCACCTCGATCTGCACGAGCACGTCGCCGCTCGTGATGCCCAGTTCGCCGAGCGTCTTCTCATCCGCGAGCTCCTTGCCCTTGTGCAGCAGCACGATGTACTCGGGGTGGCCCACGGCCTTGCCGCTCTCCTGGTAGGCGGCCTTCACGCCGGCGATGCTCTCGTGGGGCGTGGTCTCGAGCGCGAACGAGTGCGTCTCGTTCTTGATGGTGAGCTGGATGGATGTGGCCATGGTTGTCGGCGGTTGTCACTTCTCGCTTGGGGGATCTCGCTCCTGTTGCGGACTGCCGCCCGATTGAAGTTGCGCCTTTGTAGCAGGAACTCTCAATACTGGCCCCTTCTCGAAGCAGCGCATTAAAATAACGTCATTTTAGCGGCGCGAAGTGCGCAATTGCTTCCGTTTTGCGGCTAAATATGGTGTTATTTTTGCCTAAAAAAGTTCACGAAAATTCTAGAAACAGCCATACACAACATATATAATATTTCACGACACTTGATCTCGCATCTATAACATATCACAGTGCATACACCAGGTGGGACATGGCAAAACCCAAAATCCCACAAGAGTGATGTTCCTGCTTGTTTCGTTTCCGATGAGGTTTTTCATCTGGGTCAAATGGCATAATGTCGAGGTTTTATCCCGGTGACTGCCCCTTGGCCTTCGGTAGATTTTTTGTCGCCACGCAATAGGAAAATGCTGATCATGCGGCCGATGCGCAGCCTGGGGGTCCGGCTGGCGCAGGACACGGCGCGCCACACGTCGCAGATGGGCGTCTGGGCCGGAGGGGCGGCCGCCAAGAGCTGGAACCGCGCGCCGGTGCTCATGGCGCGCCCGCAGCAGAGCCAGCAGACGCGCACGATCATGTCCATGATGCGCCGCAGCAAGACCAAGCAGCTCAAGGCGCTCGAGCAGGACGCCAACCGGTATCCGGACGACGCGTACAAGCAGCTGCGCTTCCTGCAGGAGCTCAACAAGTCGTACCCGGCGCTCGTGATCCGCCGCATCGAGGAGAACCGCTTCGCCTTGGACGAAGAGATCCAGAAGGAATATGTCAAGGCGCTCGTCAAGTACGATCCACTCTTGCTCTGCTTGGGCGCACAATGGGCTAACGGTCTACTCGTCTGTGCATTAGAACCGGCCGTATCGACGCGCTGGACATGTCGTCGGTGCTGCCGGCCACACAGCGCGTGGGCAACTACAGCGCCATGGCCGGTGGCGCGGCGTCCACGAGCGGCGTGCAGGGCGTGTCTGCGCACGATCCGGTGTACGTGTCCATGGTGGAAGGCTCTTTCAAGAGCAACATGTGGAAGACGCTGCGTACGCTGGGCGTGGCGTTCCTCGTGGTCTCGGCGCTGGGCGCGATCCTGGACGAGAAGGTGGGCAAGATCGGCAGCGCGTCCAAGGTCATGGGCGCCACGGGCAGCGATAAGCGCTTCAGCGACGTGAAGGGCGCGACCGAGGCCAAGGAGGAGCTCGAGGAGATCGTGCAGTTCCTCAAGGACCCCGAGCGGTTCACGCGGCTGGGCGGCAACCTGCCCAAGGGCGTGCTGCTGACCGGCCCGCCGGGCACGGGCAAGACGCTGCTGGCGCGCGCCATCGCGGGCGAGGCCGGCGTGCCGTTCTTCTACTCGTCCGGGTCCGAGTTCGAGGAGATGTACGTGGGCGTGGGCGCGCGCCGCGTGCGCGATCTGTTCGAAGCCGCCAAGCGCAAGGCGCCGTGCATCATCTTCATCGACGAAATCGACGCCATCGGCGGCACGCGCAAGCTCAAAGAGCAGCAGGCCATGAAGATGACGCTAAACCAGCTGCTGGTCGAGATGGACGGCTTCGACCAGAACAAGGGCATCATCGTGATCGGCGCCACCAACTTCCCGGACGTGCTGGACAGCGCACTGGTGCGTCCGGGCCGCTTTGATCGCCACGTGACCGTGGCGCTGCCGGACGTGGCCGGGCGCCAGGAGATCCTGGAGTTCTACGCCGGCAAGATCCCGCTCGCCGACGACGTGGACCTGGACGTGTTGGCCCGCGCCACGCCCGGCATGTCGGGCGCCGAGCTGTGCAACCTCGTGAACGAGGCCGCGCTGCGCGCGTCCATGAAGAACGCCGAGGTCGTGGACATGGACTCGTTCGAGTACGCCAAGGACAAGATTTTGATGGGCGCCGAGCGCAAGTCGGCGCTGATCACGCCCGAGTCGGCCAAGCTCACGGCCTACCACGAGGGCGGCCACGCGCTCGTGGCCATCAACACGCCCGGTGCGCATCCGGTGTACAAGGCCACGATCATGCCCCGCGGCCAGGCGCTCGGCATGGTCTCGCAGCTGCCCGAGGGCGACCAGACCAGCATCTCGCGCAAGCAGCTGCTGGCGCGGCTGGACGTGTGCATGGGCGGCCGCGTGGCCGAGGAGATGACGTTCGGCGCCGATGAGATCACGGGCGGCGCATCATCCGACATCCAGCAGGCCACGAACCTCGCGCGCGTAATGGTGACCAAGTACGGCATGAGCGACGAGATCGGGCTCGTGTTCCACGACCTGCGCGCCAACGACACGAGCCCCACGACCCGCAAGCTGATCGACGACGAGGTGAAGAAGCTCTGCGACGCGTCGTACCAGCGCGCGCGGTCGATCCTGGAGACCCACAAGAGCGACTTAGAAACGCTGGCCAAGGCGCTGCTGGAGCACGAGACGCTCACGGGCGCCGAGATCAAGAAGATCCTGAACGGAGAGAAGCTGAGCCGCAAACCCATCAAGTAAATAAACGCAACAGGGAGCTTCTTCCATCCACTTCCTCTCACGTTTTATCCTGGTCTCATGGCTTTGGATGCCACAGAGAACGCTGTTCTCTTCATGGCTTCATTGGCATAAGGCCGAGCCCTTGTCATCTCATTTCTTTCTTCTGTATTTGAGTCATAAATGCAAGCGCGAGCCCAATGGCTCCATGGCGCTCTCCTGCGTCTGGTCTGCGTCTAGAGACTGGGCTCATGGGAAGGAAATCTATTCCTCCTTGGCTTCCGGGGTCTTGATCGTGTACAGCGAGGCCGCGAGACCCACGGTGACGCCGGCGGCAATGATGGCCTTGCTGGCAAGCGGGCCTTCCACGTTGTTGATGTACTGAGGAGCCTTGTCCCACACCTGCATCATGCCATTGATAGAGTGAGTCCATCAGCATTCGCCAAGGGGAGAGGGGAGCAAGAGGAGACGGCAACGTACGGCGTGGCGCGCAGCCGCGAACATGTGGTACGAGATGGGGTACGCCACGAAGAACTTGGAGATCGGCGCGAAGCCCGGGATCACGTCCTGGCACGTGTAGATGATGGCGGGCAGGTCGGCGCCCACGAGCGCCAGCGCGGAGCCGGCCGAGAGGCCGGCCGTGATGCCCATGGCCGTGAAGCGGTTCATGACCGACGACACGGCCGTGATCGGCATCTTGTAGATCGTGACGTGCGGCGAGACTGGGCGGCCCAGCGCGGCCTGGCGCTCCGAGTACGTGGCCGTGGAGGTGGAGGCCAGCGCGCGGCCGGCCACAGCGGGCGAGGCGGCGGCGGTGCGCAGCGTCGTGCTCAGGACCTTGAGGCTCATGATGTCTGGACTGGGTCGGTCGTTTTCGGCTCTGTTCCTCCCCTCGAGCAGGACCACCAGGAACCCTGTGGAAACCCATAAACCTCCAATATTTCATATTTGAAACGCAAACAACAGCTGGGGCACACGCTAAAAATGAGTTAAGGTGGTCCACTTTATTTACCAAATCCGGTGGTCCAGGTCATAGAGTACAGTATGTATTGCGACTAAGTCCGACAAAAAGCAACTTGCAGTCAGTCAGTACCGGAGCGACAAGAAGCACGCGACCCCGGCCTTGATCCAGTACTCCTGGTCGGCGAACTGGAGCTGGAGATTAGTCTCGGACACGAGCGAGTTGCGGAAGATCGTGCGCTTGGTGGACGGGATCTCGATCCAGAGCACGAAATTGGTCGAGTGGCCTGTGGTGGACAGCGTGCCTGTGCGCGTGAGGATCTTGTACACGGGGCAGCGGTAGATGCCGCTCTGCGGCGCTTGGCGGTCTTGCACAGGCAGCAGATGAATCACGGGCATGCGCGCGAAGAGCTCCTTTGGCAGCGGGTCCACGAGTGAGTGGGCGACCTTGTCCCACCGGGACCCTTCGATGAAGAGTCCGGTCATGTAGCACCCGCCCTGCGCATTCTTGCTTGTGATGCTCTCGACTGTTTCGTTCTGCATGAGAAACGCAAGCGACAGCGAGTCGATCGCCAGGGTGAACTGCCGCGCGTGGTTCTGGAGAATGCCCGTGAGGAAACCCTGCGGGAAGAAGAACCCAGAGAGCCAAAACACGATCGGAATTCCGTCGTCCACCCAGTTGGTCAGGAACCGGATGCGGTCTATGAAGTCGTCAACCCAGGACGTCAGCGCCTTGAGCGAAGGGTACGCTTTCTTCTCCCACTGCGGCGGCACCTTTTGGTTGAACAGGCAGTTGGCCATGGTCTCGAGCTCGGGCGACATGACAATCAACCCTTTGAGCGCCTTCTGCAGATTTGGCAGCGAGGTCTTCATGATCGCCAGCAGATAGTTGTACCGCTGGCACTCTTGCACTAGCACGGTGTTCATGGACTCTTCATACATGGTCGGATATCGGATGCCAATGGATTCCAAGTCGAACAGCGCTGGTAGCCGGTCCTCGATGGCCTTGGCCTGCTGCTCGATGATGCTCTCCCTCGAGAGCCCGCCGCCTGAGGAGACACGCGGCTGCAGCGCCAGTATGATATCGAACATGTTGAAAGTCTCGGCTAGAGCGCATGTGATGTTGGCGTTGTCATGCATACCAAACACCTCGGGCTCTGGGTTTAGCGGCAGGCCGTCAATGTACGTGAGGTAGCCCCCCAGTGAGTCGTGCGGGTCCACCTTGGGCGAGTAGTAGCTCCCACTGGCAGAGAACATGTAGTCCTCGTCGAGGATCTTCGGGTTGAAGAAGCCCTCCAGAATGACGTCGATCGTGCGCATGTCCTTGTCGTCCGTCACTCGGCCTCCGTAGTTCACGACCGAGGTCATGACGCACAGCACCTTGTACGGCACCACGTCGTAAAAGTCCAGGAACATCTCCAGCTGCGCGCGACTGATGTCGTAGTCCGTGTCGTTGAATGCGTACGGAATGTTCCACCCGAGCGGCCCAAAGCGCTTCCGCTCGATCACGACGGCGTGGAAAAAGCTGAGTCCGAAGAGCAGTTTCCGGAATTGGTCTGGCTTGGATGTAGCCTCGAGACTCTCGTTCGTGAGCTTGATGTACGAGTTCTTGAGGTTGGCTCGGATGCCCTTGGGCGGTTCTTTGGTCATCTTCACACCGTTCTGCAAGACAGAAGTCGGGAACGAGTTGGACGGGCGACTCGTGAGCCAGAGGCGGAAGTCGCGATGGGTCGAATCAGCGTTCAGCTCATCGCAGATCCGCTCCAGCTGCGGCATCCAACTGATCGCGAGATGGCAGTTCTGCAACAACACCCACTTACCACTGGTGATGGCGTCTTCAATCATCTTGGCTGCGATCGCTCCTTGGCCCTGGCCAAGTGAAATGGAATTGAGCTTCCGATTCATCTTCATCGTCTCTGCAAACACCAGCAGTTCCTTGGCTGGATCTGAGCCTGTGGAGAGCACGAAAATAATAGGCGTGGTCACCGTCGAATCCAAGAACGAGCTGGCTAAATCAAATGGCGGCGGCTCAATGAATCGTCTCCCAATGTGCTCAACCACAAAGTTCTGGATCGCTTCCATCATGCGGTCCGGGCGGATGCAGCGAAGCACACAGAGTTTCTGGAACGTGTTCAATGAGGTCTCCAGAGAAGACGGCAGCTTTTCCAGCTGCGGGTCAGTGGAGTCGAAGATCTTGCGCCACATCATGGAGTTGGTGCGCATGTTGGGCGCAAAGCTCTCGAACGCTGGCAGGATTGAGAGCGCACACACCTCGCGCCACATGCGATCTTCGATCCAAGCGGGATCTGGATTGGGTAAATCCAGTGACCCAGATGTGGAGCCTGAGATCAGGAACCGCCACTCGAGCATGTCGATCTTGTTGCCTCCTTGCAGCAACTTGATCGTCAGTAAGAACGAAAAGAGCAGCTTGTGCTCTTCAAAGAGCGAGCGACAGATATTGCGATACAGCGAATAGGTCGAGGAGTCATTCAGGTTGGCAAGCCGCTCCTCTAGCTGGTCGCTCTCTTTTGCGGCTCGAATGCTCTTGACAAACGTACTTACAAACCAAGGCAGTGAGTACTGGTACATGGGATCCACAAGTGCCAAGTCTGCGATGCAGAAGAACAGAAGCGAGGCGCGGAACGCGACACCGCGATACCTCTCTCGAGATTCGTCAATCGCACGCTCCGTGACCTCGGCCTCGGCCATTTTCTCATTGATGTCCTCGGATGTGATCTTGGCCTTGCCCAGCGTATCGATTAATTCGGTGTCATCCAAGATATTGCCCTTGGAGTTCGCGAGCATGTACAGGATCTTGTTCTCGATCTCGACCAGCTCTGCTTTCATGCGCGCATTCGACACCACGAGCGAGTTTTTCTTCTCCGCGAGCTCGGGCATTTCCTCTTGCACCACAACACCGAGCGCTTGGTCTTCCAGGCCCTTGGGCGTGATCGTAAAATTCAAAAGCGTCACTTTGACCGACGTCTCTGGCGGATAATGCGGATTGGGCAGCTTTGTGGTCATGAAAAACCGGAACGACTGGTTATAGGGAACCATGGTGTCGCCAAGCTTCATCATGATCTGGCCGCCCTGGCGAAACTTGTTTTGCAGCAGCACGGGTTCCAGCGTAGCATCCAGGCTTTCGCCTACGTTCTCCAGTAAAATCCATTTACCAAATCGAATGCCGTTCTCGAGCGTTTTCAGAAAGCCCTTGTCCGTCAATTTGATCACGTCGATGCCATTTTCAGACGTGTCCTTGCCCAGATTCTTGATGAATCGATTTGCTTGGCCCTGAGGATCGATAAGTAAAGGCCATCTACGAGCACGAGCCATGATAATACCGTTTTGAACGGACAAATTATCAGACGGAAGCCCCGCAATCTGCCAGCCGCGCACTTTGACTGGATCGGCCAGTGTCGTGATGATATTACATCCTTTTGTGTGAGGAATGTGAAGCTCCTGCAAAGCTGTGTACCACGCAGCGATGCAATCTTCACGGAATTCACTAGTGAAGGTGCCGAGATAACTGATTGTTCCGGCCGAAATGACAACATCGCCAATGAGATTCGTGAAATCCTGATTCAGCTGATGAATAGTAGCTGCCCATCGGGTCTCTTCGCCTCCCAATAATCCAATCAGCTTGAGTGCTGAGTCGAGTCGGATCTCGCATTGACGTACATCACGTACAAGCTGGTCTTTCTTGTTGACTGCGTTGTTGTAATTTTGTTCGAGCTCTTGCAGCCTGTCCACGACAGCTTGCAGTCGTCCTTTGGCGTCGGCAAGTACGCGCATCGTCACGTCCAACTCGGCTTGCGCCTGAGCTAGTACGATTTTCTTGGGCTCGACCATCTTAGCGACGTTATTGTACGTGTGCATGGCACGCACCCACATACAAATGGCTTCACAGGCCAGACTGGCCTTGCGCACGGCTGCAGGCGAGAACTCCTCCATCTCAATGTACGGGTCCAGTTGCTGGATGATCTTGTCGTTGATGTTGTCCTTATCGAACTTGAGCATGTCCTCCATGAGCTTCTTGGCATTACCAAGGATGGTCTTCTGTGCGCTTTCCCAATAGTCTTTCACTTTCTGTCCCGGCTTGTCCGGATCTGCCTTCATGGTCGGTTTGATGCCGAAAATGATACATGCAGCCTCCATAGTCAGCTTTACACCATGCGGAGGGTTCTTCAGAGCCTTCACTTCGTCAATATCAGATTTTTTGAGCCGATTTAGACACTGCACAGCAGCCTCCAGAGCTGGCAGCGCTTCATCAAGGTCTCGTTGCGCATCATCCGCGATGGCTTTTGTATCGGCCGCTTTCTTGTTGGCGATCTGCTCTTCCTTTTCCACAACGGCCTTGGTTTCGTCGGCATCCTTCTTATCCAGCGTGATCTGCTTCATCATGTCCTCCACATCGATCTGAGTCTTCTCGAGTTGCGGCTTGAGTGCGACCAGCTGCTCTTGCATACCAGCGACCTGCTCTTTCGTGGCAATGATCTTGTCCACACCGTTCTGCAATCGACTGCGCTTGGACTGCACTTCGTCACGCTTCAGCTGCAGAACGCTTTTAAATGTGTACAAAAGCTCCAGGTAACTGGTCGGCGTGACGTAATTGTACCGGCGCAGCTTCTCATAGAACTGCACCGATTCTTTCTCAACGTTCTGGTGGATCATTTGGAACATGCTCACAACAGAGCTGGACTCTACCGCGTTTGAACCGCTTCCGGGCTCGCCTCCTAGCTGGAAATCAGCCGCAGAGATAGCGCGGGCTGCAACTGACTGCAAGGCTTCGGCAGGCCATTCACTAAACCAATCGATCGTACAGCAATTAACGAGCGAGGGAAACATGCGAATGCGATCGCGGAAGAGGTTTCCGAGAGGACTCATACAAAGTACCAGGTGGAGGTTCTGCCGCACCAACAACAGGTACTGAGCAAAAGTGTTCAGTTTTGTTGGCGGGATCTTTTTCTTGACGCAGTAGGATCGACAGTGGTTGCCAATTTGATCCAAATCCTCAGCAGCGTACAGATTCGGCACGTCACCACTGTTCAGCACGTTGTTGATGTCCTCCAACATGGTCTCGTGCACGATTTGTACGTCGGAGAATAGAAACACGATCGGTTTTTCATCTATTCCGGCCTTCATGAGACATTTTTTCAGATCTTCTCGCCATTCCGCGACGCCGTATCCCTTCGTGATCTCGATCTGCGTGCAGGAATATTCAGCCATGTACGCAGCAAGTCGGGTTAGCGATTGTCGACCGCTGCCACCGACGCCGAGCAGTAGCGCATTGCCCTGTGGCTGTCGAATCACACGGGCAATGCGCGAGACGTGCTCGATGGCATTCATGAACATGACCAGATTCATGGGCGCACTGCTTTCGGCGTTGTAATCGTTCAAGTATTCCTCAACCTGTGACTGTAGCTTTTCAACGTCAGCGATCTCTTCATAGATCTTTGGATCCGCTCCAGGCACCATATAGTCTCCGTAAAATAGACTGCTCGTTGGCAGGACTAATCCCCATGCAGCGTCAGCTCCGGACGGCTCCAACGGATTCGCAATGCCCAAGAGCTCGCCGAATGTCGTGGCGATTTGCGATTTGAGCTGCTCCTGAAACCATTTATGATCAGCCGGCGTCGTAAATCGGTCCTCGAAGACGCGCATATTTTCATGCACCCACAATCGAATCATCTGCTCCAGCTTGGCGATTTTCTTCGAGTCGCCCATAAGCATTCCCTGAAACACCTTGGCCAGATCCCGCAGGTTGAATGTGTAGTGGGACTTGGAGGGCGTAGGCAGTAGCTCTGCAATTACCGTGTTGTAGATATGGATGGACGTTTTCACAAACTTCTTTGCAATCGCTGGTCCCTTGAGCTCTTCTGAAAACCGCGACAAGAAAGTGCCCAGAATGGTATCAAAGACGATGGCTTTGCTATCGTCGGACATCTCCGTATATCCAACGATATTGAAGTGTCGGACAAAACGTGAAGTGATCGAGTTGCGCCCACCTCCAGGGGG
>JAADVQ010000794.1:0-10522 GCA_023335835.1 Elongisporangium senticosum
CACGTAATACTTGTTGTAGACCCCATCGAGAGAAGAAAACTGCAGGTAGAGGTCGTGAGCTTGTTTCTTTCTGGCGTGAAAACGGGTCATTTCAGAGCTCGGAACTGGTTGGTCGGGTGATGTTTTACTTGCAGTTGCTTGCGAATGATTCATTTTGTGATGAGTTCTTCTCATTATAGCGTCTGGCTCGTGCGATACGACACTGCTGCTGGTCTGATGCGCCAGTGCTCGGTGTCGGAAGAAGACGGCACACAGAATGAGTGCCAAGTAGCAGCCAGCAAAGAACAGCAGAATGACGACCGACACAACCATATGCACAGGCTCTGGCTGTGGCATCATCCAAAAGTCACCGCTGTCGAGTGTCGTGGTGTTCATGACCAGATTGACGTACTGAGCCGGGTATATCTGGATGTAAGCTTGATTGACAAGAGCAGCTGCAGACATGACAAATGCAACGATCATGGGCACTCCTAGGACTCCAAAGACGTCGAAGAAGCTTTCTGGTGGAGACAAATTCGAAGAAGATCTGCTCATGGGCTGTCGTTCACGGAACGAGCTCGATGTTGGCCTGAGCTGCATCGTAGCGATCGCTGTGTCCGATGCGCACCGTTTATCAAGCGGAACATTGCTATCCACTGGAACGCCCAGTGTCAGTGAGATGGAGCTCATGAGGATGTGGTCGATGGACTGCGTTCGCCTCGTGGCGCTTGTTGTCGCAGAGCGGAGAAGCTCCAGAGGATGTACGGTATCTCTTGATTCTCGCAGAACATCAGGCTCGTTCGTGGGGGTCTTCATGCTGACGCTCAGCCAGTTGCCAAAGGTCGGTCCCCTGAGCTGAGCGAAGCCGCTTTGTCAGTGTGGGCCAACGAACAATGCGGCAGCTTTCAAAAATATCTGCAGCAGTCCGTATATAGCATGACCAGAAGCATCTTTGAAATCCAACTGACGACATGTTGGCATCCAATCCGTTGTGAAAGCGCTGATTGACAAGCCTTGCTGATGGCTAAGCCCCCCTGACATGTTCTTATATATATTTTACAAAATTGAAGGGTCAGGCAACATTTCCCACCACAAAGTCACACGTTTGTTTCCTTCTAAAGGAGAGTTCAGTTAGTGCAGCCGAGCCAGGCTTCGACGTCTGGATCACAGTGCGGACCCACCGCTCGCGCGATCTCGAGTCGACGCATTCGCTCGTAGGATCCGGTGGTGTCGCAGTAGATGACCTGCATTCGTGCATTGTAGCAAATGCCAGTGGCGTTGCCGAGCGTGCACCGGCGAAACAACACCCCGCCGCAAGCATCGTCCGAAGCCGCTTGCGTTGGCGCACGGTCGACTAGATCCACGGTGTTGTTCGTACAAATGACGCTCTTTGTGTGGCTTTCAAGCCACGTCCATTCGGACGACAGCATTGTATCGTTCAGACACAACGCAGCTGTCTCGTTCACGCGCGGCCTGCACTGGTAGGCCGTGAGATCGCAGGTGCCGTTGGTCAAGTAGCCATTGCAGCACATCTCGTCGCGATAGATCAAGTTGAATACGCGCAGTTCCTTGAGCGACTTGAATGACGGAAGACGACTCACGTGGTACGCTTCGATCAGCATGAACGTCTCCAATGTCTTTAAGTTATCGAACGACGGAAGCTCCAGCAACGCATGAGGAGCCCCGAGCACGAGGTATTGGAGACTGGAAAGAGGCGAAAAGGACGGCAGGGACGACAAGTAAGGGATGATGCCCAAGTGCAAATACCTGAGCGATCCCATGTGCAGGAAGAGATCCGGCGGAATGTAGCGAAGACTTCGCCCCGTGAAGTCACCTTCAATGTGTCTATCAAGGAAGGGTTCATGAGTGAAGCATACCTCATTCAGACAACGGTGCTGCTGGTGCAACTTACAGGTACTCCAAGTGCGTCAGCTCGCCAAGCCAGTCGGGGGCGATCCGAAGATTGGTGTACACGAGAGTGCTATGGAGAAGCCGTCACACAACCATGTCATGGATCGCTGTTTGCTATCCGTTGGTGTGCGGGGATACAACAACCTACATGTGCTTGAGGCCAACGCATTGTCGAAGCGTATCTGGGAGTGTCGGAACCGCTCGATTGACGATATTAACTGTAGTCAGGAGCCCACCTTGCGCCAGAGCGTGGAGCTCGTCAGTCACATCCGGCGCATCGATCCATTCATTCCACGTTCGTGGGATCTCCTTGCGATTGCTGTACACAAGACACGGGCACTGGCCATCCTTCACATCCCACAGGTTGGCTGCAATGACGCAGGTGGGATATGCTGCACAATTCCTCGATGTGACCACGATCGCGCTGATAGTATGGATAGTCAAGATGACTCCGAAGGCCATGTAGATGGCGATCCCGAAGTACACTTGACCACGCGCCAGCTTGCGCTTCTTGGGCATGACTCGGCCCTGCCGCTTGGCATGAGTGGACTGGATCACGATCGTGATGATCTTGCGCCATTTGTACACCGAGAGCAGTAGCAGGCTCGTCTTGATGCAGATGCTGGAGCTGTCGGAGAGCACCAAGGCGCGGAACCCGACCAGAGAGAT
Organism: Elongisporangium senticosum; assembly: GCA_023335835.1. Classification (NCBI taxonomy): domain Eukaryota; phylum Oomycota; class Peronosporomycetes; order Pythiales; family Pythiaceae; genus Elongisporangium; species Elongisporangium senticosum. Next base: position 2,560 of record JAADVQ010000794.1, read on the forward strand.
CGCGATGTCCACTGGATCGGCGAAGATCCGCGCTGTGCGATCAAAGGAGCCGACGGTTAACGTCTCTTGGCGCACACGCCACTCGCCGCGGTCGATAGTGAAGGTGTAATAGGCGTAGATGAGCACGACCAAGGGCGCGAACACGACGAAGAAGATGTCCATACTACGATACAAGAATCTGTTCAGATTCGTGATAGAAAAGTGATAGATCAGGTCCAACGCACAGGTAGAAAAGCCGCTTGATGACAAGATACCGGTCGATGGTGGAGCGCTGGAAGCGGAAGAACGAGATGACCCACGTGAGTGCTAGCATACCTGCATAAAACATCCCCACGGGCAGCGGGACGCCCTTGCGCAGGTACGTGACCAGCGTGTACGCCAGGTACATGAGCTTTGGAGCGTCGAAGATCAGGTTCTATAGTGGGAATAAGTGATAAGTCAACCATGGTAGCCAGCCACAGTGGAGTTGCTGGGGCCGTGAACTTACATAGTATTTGTTGTAGACACCATCGAGCGACGAGAACTGCGCATACGCTTTCGCAATGCGTCTCTGGATGCTTCGTATCCGGTCTGCTACTGAAACACTACCTGGTTGTGGATCAAGCGCTGCTGGTTCTGCTAGCCTTTGCATTGTCTTGGATGGCGATACAGTCTGGTGCCGAGCTTGATGCAAAAGCGCTCGATGTCGAAAGAAGACCGCGAAGAGAATGAGGCCCTGGTAGCAGCCAGCGAAGAAGACCAGGATCACAGTGGATACAACCGTGGGCAGCGCTTCAGACTTCGGCATCATCCAGAAATCGCCGTCGTCCAGATCTGCTGTGTTCATGACCATGTTGACGTACTTGGCTGGGTAGATCTGGATGTACGCCTGGTTCAAGAGTGCAGCTGAAGACATCAGAAAGGCCGCGATCATTGGTATCCCGAGCACGCCGAACACGTCGAAGAAGCTCTCTGCTGCAGGCGTCAGGGCAACAAACACCGAGGACGCCATAGAAGAAGGTCGGCGGATGACTGCATTCGGGTCAGGAGATCGAATGTTAACCATCGCAGGGCTGTTCAGAGATAAGCTCAGTCGTCGCTTGGCGATTGCTGTGTCGGAAAGACATCGCGGTTGGGTCTCGTCCGGAGCATGCGGCAGCGGTGCTCCCAGCGTTTGTTGGATGAGATTGGTCACGGAACACTCGGCCGGCCGCCCTGGATAATGGTTCGACCTCAGATGCACCGATCCCAAATGCCACGAAAAGCTGCGAGACGGGACCGGGTCAAACTGATCCCTTTGCTCCTGGGATAGATCCTGCTGCGATGAGTTCTCTCCCATCGCCAGGCTACTGTGCGTATCGTCCTCTTCGCCAGTGTGAGCGTTCGTGTACTTGAGCAGCCTCGAGTCCGTTAGAGTGCGGCCAGATTTAGACCAAGGGATTGCCAGAATTAGCTCACCCTTGGCCCATGATTGAGTCGTCATGGCCTCCATGCTGACCAACGATCGCTGCTTAACTGTAGCAAATTCATGGATTTGGGGCTCATTACGACACACATCAGATTTTGATGAAACGGTCCACAGGTCCATTCGAAACAGCGTCCTGCCTTGCACGTGTGTCGTGTTGGTTCAATGATGCGGTGTAAGGAGGCGCTCGTTCAGCAGCCGCGCGAATGAGTTGCGATTACTGAGTGCGTACGCTGCCTTCTTGAGCTCTATGGCCCAGAATCCGGCCGCGCGTCAGGCTAGCTCCTGTGTGACCCCAATAGCGGCCACCGACTCAGCTAAATAAATATACGTGAGCACCGCCACCGCCGTTTGAGTTTCACTTCAATTGCGAGTTCATTTCGGAATGGGATACGAGGTTATGGAAGGTTACAGTGTGTGCTCCAATCTTCATTGTCTGAGGAATCAGCACCGAGGCAAGTGACAGCTGCTGGCAGCCGGATCAACGCCCAAGGCCAAACAATCCAACAATTCACAATCGAAAACACGAGCAATCAAGACTTTCCGAAGAGAGAAGAAGCATGGAGCGCCACCTGCGATCGCTCGACCGCACGTTCGCCAAGCACACGCAAGCAGCGCACTGGGAGAACGCATGTGTGCAGGACATTGCGTCGCTTTGCGACCCGTCGGTCGACTGGATGAGTGTCCAGCACTGCCTATCCAAGCACATCGAGCTGTTGTCTCCTGGCTGCGTGGACGCTGTGGTTGCAGAGATCCGCAAGGACTCGTGGGCCAGACCACGTATCCCGGACCACATCGCGCCTGATCATCAAGTGCCTCGAGAGAACGCGCGTTGGGAGCTGGATGATGGCCACCTTCGTGGCCGAGATGGCCCCGAGGACTCGGACGACCGCCCCGTGTCCGTGTACAACGAGCACCACGGTGGCGTCTGGGACCAACGCCACCACGAGAAGAACGCCATCAAGCATGAAGAGGCACACCACGAGCACCATGGTGGTGTGCACCCTCTGGTGCTCATCATCGTGTTCCCGTTCTTCTGCGTTGGTGTCTACGAGAGCGCGAAACGGGCCATGGCCTACTACAAGGAGCAGCGGCGAGGTGCTCGCTACGTGAGCAACCTGGACGACGACTACGAGCCCGTGAAGACCCACGAGATCCCGTAGAACTCTGCGTGCGTCGGAAAACCCTTTTGTGTGATAGCGTAATGAGCATAATTGTAAATGTGGTCGTCAAGTCCTTCAGTCTTAGATACAATTTGATTCTAGTAACTCACATGGATTTGCCCAAGTTAGGGCTCCGCCAGTGCACCAGATCGCTAGCGTGTTCTGGTCCATCTGCTCTATTTTAGACTCTGGGTCCGTCTTGAGAACAAGATACGACGCGATAAGGTGCTTAGGATGCGAGAGCGAAGGATGTTCATTTCCAATTCAAAGCCCAATTGCCATCGCAGGCACTCAGTTGAAGATGGTCGTTCGTTACCTTCGGTCCCAGAGCTCAAGCGGTGACGAGGATTCGAGCGTGGAGGTTTCTCCCGTGGGGACTCCTTGGAGCGCAGCGTGTGTGCAGGATATCGCCACGCTGTGCAATGCGACGCTCGACTGGCAGAGCCTCCAGTTGTGTCTGGCCAGCAACAGCGCGCAGCTTTCGTCCACGTGCATGGTGGCATTTATCCAAGAAATGGTCAAGGTCCAGCTGCAGCTGGCTAGTGGAGGAGGAAGTCCCAAGCAGCCGAGCGATCGCAATGGCGTTCCATCGTCCGGGAATGGTGGCCAAGGCCCTCACGAACCGGCCGACAGTGACGATATCGAGGATGGAAGTAGTGTCCATGGCCCACAGGGGAACGGCCAAGATATCAAGGACAGAGGAAGCCCTGGCCATGATCAGCCGCGTCCGCAATCGCCAGCCAGCAAGGGTGGCGCCCTGCAAGGCCATGATACTCGAGATCAGAAGCCTAATGGCGACGGCGGCCATCTCCGTGGAAAGGACGGTGGTCAGAACAACGGCAAGAAGGACTATGAGTTATCTGGATCCACGGTTCTTCAAGGATCCAGTGGCAGCCTCGCATCACGCAGCAATGCGGCTCCACTCAAGTCCGAGCGAGTCGCAAACCTGGACGCGCATGACAGTCAACACCATGGCGGCGGTGTGCATCCGCTCTTCTGGATCTTCATCTTCCCGTTCTTCTGCGTCGGTGTGTACGTGAGTGCTAAGAAGGCGCTGGCTTACATCAAGGAGCAGCGGATGGGCGGTGGGCGGCGCCCTGTGGAGAGCGCCGAGGAGTACGAGCCGCTCCAGCGCTCATGAGCGGGGCAGCCATGTTGCCCATCTCCATGCGAAAGTTCACAGAAAGCAGTACATTTGACTAATTTGAGCAAAATCTGATTTATTTTGATATTGACTAACGCGTTTATTTAACGGCCTACAAGACACACGACTCACACACTTGGAGCGCAAGAGAGCTCTCCGCCTCGCTCATAAGAGGCGGGTGGGACGGTGGATCAGCGCATTCCTGGCGCATTCATGTTGGCGGTGCCCCTTTTCAAATTACCACCACCTTTCTGGAAAACTATCGTTTCATCCAATCAACATGCACGAGATCTCCAGAATATCTGCCAATCCACATGGTCCGCTCTTGTAGAGGGATCTATCGTGGCTCTTATATGTGCGATGTGGCGATCTTTGACGTGGCAACCGCATACAAGACCTGCAAGCAGCGGAGAGAACCAGCTTCCTCCGGGCTCCCCCCTCGCTGCGCCGCTCTCTGTCGCCCTCCGCCGCCCTCCTTCCGCTTCCAGCCTCTGCGCGCGTGCTCCCTGCCTCCCTCCCCGCCGCCATGTCGGCCATCTCGCAGTTCTACATCCTCTCGAACCGCGGCGACACCATCATCTTCAGCGACTTCCGCGGCGACGTGGACAGCAACTCGGCCGAAATCTTCTTCCGCAAGGTCAAGTTCTGGGAGAAAGGTGACGCGCCCCCGGCCTTCAATGTGGACGGCGTGAACTACCTGTTCGTGAAGAAGAATGCGCTGTACTTTGTGGCCACGACCCGCTACAGCGTGAGCCCCTCGTACATCCTGGAGCTGCTTACGCGCCTCTGCCGCGTGTTCAAGGACTACTGCGGCGTGCTCTCGGAGGAAACGCTGCGCAAGAACTTCATCCTGTGCTACGAGCTGCTGGACGAGACCCTGGACTACGGCTACGCGCAGGACACGAGTACGGAGGGGCTCAAGGTGCACGTGCACAACGAGGCCATCCTCGTGGGCGACGCCGCGCTGGCCAAACCCAAGACCGGCTCCAAGTTCATGAACCGCAGCTCCAATATCAAGGCCGCCAGCGCCGTGAAGAAACCCGTGGCCACGGCCGGCCAGAGCTCCAAGAAGCAGGACGAGAACGAGCTGTTCTGCGATATTCTCGAGCGGCTCAACGTGGTCTTCTCGTCCGGCGGCCAGATGCTCAACGCGTCCATCGAGGGCCGCATCCAGCTCAAGAGCTACCTCTCGGGCAACCCGGAGCTGCGTTTGGCACTCAACGAGGACCTCGTGATCGGCAACAACGGCCCGCGCTCGTACGGCCAGGTGGTGCTGGACGATTGCAACTTCCACGACTGCGTGCAGCTGGACGAGTTCGAGCGCGACCGCGTACTGATCTTCCAGCCGCCCGACGGCGAGTTTACGGTCATCAACTACCGCATCACGGGCGACTTCCGCGCGCCCTTCCGCATCTTCCCGTTCGTGGAGGAGCTCTCGCCCACGAAGATCGAGATGGTGCTCAAGATCCGCGCCGACATGCCAGAGAACAACTACGGCGCGAACGTGATCATCCGGTTCCCCGTGCCGCAGTCCACGGTCGCGGTCTCGTGCGACATTGGCAAGAACACAGCCGGGCAGCTGGCCGAGTACCGCGAGAACGAGAACCAGGTGCGCTGGGCCGTCAAGCGGTTCACGGGCGGCACGGAGCTCACGCTGCGCGCCAAGATCACGCTGGGCCAGCCCAGCCCCCATGTGCGACGAGAGATCGGCCCCGTGAGCATGAATTTTGAGATCCCCATGTACAATACCTCGAGCTTGCAAGTGCGGTATCTGCGCATCCCGGAGCACGCACGCCACCCGAACTACACGTACAAGCGGTGGGTGCGCTACGTCACGCAGTCCAGTTCCTATGTCTGCCGGATCTAAGCCGCCTCGCCGCGAGAATGCAATGACATCCTAAAGAGCCTTTGCTGTGTGTCTTTGTATTCGCTGTCTGCTTAGTGACCCGTGGTGTTCTAATTCTGCTTCAAAGAGGTCTACTCGGCCGTCTCGACGCTCTGCTGCGCGCTGAGCTCGTGGGCCGTGGCCGTGAGGTCGCGCAGGATGTCGCACAGACGCTTGTGGTTGAACACGCGCGTGTTGTAGCGGTCTTCCGTGAGCTTGAGCTGGTGCTTGTTGGCCTGGAAGCGCGGGCCGGCGAGCTGCTTGACGATCTCGAGGCCCTGCTTGTTCAGGCCCACGAAGCACGACAGCGGCACCTCCATGGACACCTTGGTGTCGTACGTGTTCTTGTCGTCCACGAACAGGCGCTCGTCAAAGTCCTCGAGCGGGCAGTTGAGCGTGAGCTTGATGTTTTCGCCGTCGAACAACGGATGGATCTCCTTCTGCCAGGACACTGCGCTCAAAGACACGCGTCAGTCAGACCATGATCACATCCATGCATGCCTGCTGCTGTGGATGCGGCTACGCCGCTAAGCACCAGGACAACGCACACAAGTTACGTACAATCTAAATAGGGCGTGAAGTCCGAGAAAATCTGTAGCTTCTCGACCTCGTGCTTCATGGCATCATCGAATCCCTCGGGAAAGTCCTGGTCCCAGTAGGCCGGGTAGTCGAATACCTCGAGCGGCACCTCGGGCTCCGTATTGTTGACCTTAGAGAACGAGAACGTCTTCTTCACGGGCGCTGCCTTCTTGCTGTCGTCCTTGTCCTTGCCCTCGTCGCCGAAGAGCAGGCTCTTGCCGCGCGAGCTCACTTTCTTGCGCTGCTGATTCTGGGACTTGGGCTCGCTGCCGTCCGAGGACGCGGTCGAGGCCAAGCGCGCGCACTGCAGCGCGCTGGGCTGGGCGCGGCGGCCCACAGCCGCCGCCGATCGCGTCAATTGCGCCAGCATGGTCCTTCCGATGGATGAGGCTTGTCGCCAGGCCACTGATGCTCAAAACCTCACCAAGAGCATATCCCGGACAAAATAACCTCGATCTGCGAAGAAAAACCTTGACTAGGAAAAACCTCGGTCGGTGGGTCCGCACAATTCCCAAGAGCGGATGCGAACGAATGAGGTGGAGCAACTTGCGCGCTGGGCATTGCCGTGTGTATTGCGTGTGGATTACTGTGAACGCATGAAAGAGGAGCGCGTGGCCATGGACCCCAATAGGTCGCGCGCGGCCTTTAATTATGGTCCTTTTGCGATAGAATGGCGTGTGCTTATGTAGAGAACAGCGGCAGCTTCTTCAGCGAAGCGGGGGGAGCGACGATGGACGGCCCAACAAGGACGCTCGCTGGTATATCCCTTCCAAAAGAAACAAACTAGCGTTCTCGTGTGGTCTTCTGTGCTGCGGGGTCCTTGCGGCTCTGTATGCCACAGAAGGCCGAGCGAGCAACACCGGGATCGCGGGATCCATGATCAGTTCGTTAGGCGTTGCAAGGTATCCACGTCCTCCGCTCCCTCTTCGAGACCCTTGAGTGGGTCCGAGGCCGCTGTCTTCCTTCTGCTGCATGCGTCGGCTTGGAACTAATCCTGCGGTCGCCAAGAGCCCCCGTCGTAGGAATAACCCACAGCCACATCTCTTTCTCCATGAGCCATAATGCACGTGTATAATATGTGACGGGCTTTATATATGTTATGATTACATTTATAAACATCTAAGACAGGAAATTCTATTTAATAGCATACTACTAGTAGAAATTTAAGACTAGTAGATCGTTCGTCCCGTCAGTACTATAGTAGTCGCGAATAGCCTGCCCTCATGAGCAGCTCTCCAGTGCTGGTGGCCGGGCGCGCGCTCATCGACTCGCTGGGCTACATCGACACGGAGTACAATGACCCAGCGGCGCAGCACGCGGTGGCACACCTGATCCGGGCCGAGATGACGACCTTCGCGCCCTCGGCTTCGTACCTGGACTACCTGCCAGACTACACGCCGAGCTTCGCGGGTCACGCGCGGCTGCAGAGCGAGTACAAGCGCGTGGCGGCCAAGGTGCCGCTGGACGCGATCGACCTCAACCGGTATCAAGCCAAGGCACCCACGGGCAAACAGGCAGCAGACATCGAGGCGTGGGAGACGGCGCTCAAGCGCCTGCGCGTGCATGTGGAGCACCAGGGCAACCGGTAAGTACTGTACCTTCGTCTTACCTTTGAATGGGCTGCATGTGGACATGACTGGCTCTTGTGGAATGGGCAGCGTCACCAATCTGGAGCTGCAGCAGGCGTATGGAGCCAAGCTCTGCAAAGTGCGCGCCGCAGTGTTGGAAGGTGTCACGGCGCAGTACGC